>ML418675.1:0-140955 GCA_005239525.1 Nicotiana knightiana | reverse complement strand
TGATACGTTAACTCCCTGTGGGATCGACTTTGGGCATAATACCCCGGATTATATTTGCAACGCTCACTTAGTCTTTTATAAGACATAGTTGAGCGTGATCAATCCACCCAGCTCATCTAGGAGTTCTTCAATGATGGATATGGGGATTTTCCCTTGATGTTCACCTTGTTGAGAGCTCTGTAGTCAACACACAGCTTTCAAGATCCACCATTCTTGTTCATTAGCGCCACTGGAGAGGCATAAGAACTAGAACTATATTGTATGATGCCTTGTTTCATCATTTCCCTAACAATGATTGCAATGACATCCTTCTGCACTGGTGAGTATATATAAAGTCATGAGTTTACTGGTAGACTGCCTTCCATCAAAGGAATATGGTGATCAAACACCCCTCTTGAGAGAGGTAATTGTGTAGGCTCACCAAATATCTTTGCATACTCATCCCGCTTTAGCTCCACAGGCTCTTCAACTCCTTTAGGTTCTATCACCTCCATCTCCTTGCATTATGTGTCTCTTACCTCGATCATGAAGAACTGGGATCCTTCAATGGTTATTTTGTTCATTAATTCTGCTTGGACTGTTTTAAATTTAGGTTGGATTCCTTGTAAGGTGAGCAGCTGCTTATTATACTCAAATTCAATCATGAGCTTCCTGAAATTGAACTTGACATCTTCTAAAGGGTAGAGCCACTGTATTCCCAGCACTATGTCACTTTTGCCAATTGGAAGTACAAGAAAATCATCCCGAAATACAACCCATTGCCTTAACAACTGGAATCCCATACAAATATTGTATGTTGGCACTTCCCTTCCATCAACAACTTGTACCAACTGAGGCTTAGTTTTACTTATTTGGCACCCCAATCTTTTTTATGTTTCTTCATATATGAAGTTGTGTGTAAATCCACAATCAATGAAAATTTCCAATGGTTTTTTCTATGTGAATCCTCTCAACCTCAAGGTCTGATAACCTGAGGTTTCATTTAAAGCTTGTAGGGAAATAACACAGTTCTCAAGGAGTTCCTTGGATATCTCTTCTTCTTCTTCCCTGTGGATCTCTTCTACCTCCTCTACTAGTACCTCAGTTGCCTCTAGTTCTAAGGAAAATAATTGCCTCTTAGCCTGGCACTTGTGGCTAGGCACAAATTTCACATCACAAAAGAAACACAGTCCTTGAGTCCTCTTCTCTTCTATTTCTGCTGGACTCAGCCTTCTTCTTCTATTGTTATTATATTTAGTTGTGACTGGTTTCTTGAGTGTATTAAAGTTGCTCCTGGGCCAATTATTATGACTATGAATCATGTTTCCTCTATTCACAGATGACACAGAGTTGCCAATATTTATGGCCTTACTCTGAGCTGCAAAACTGGATTCATGCAGTCTGCTAAGTCGAAAGCCTGGGGTAATGTACAAGGATTTCCAATTCTCACTACATGGCTATGTTTTGGCTTGAGGTTGTTTAAGAATATGCTAATAGCATGTTCTACTAATATATTAAGCCTAGTCATGACATTGACAAATGCTCTTTAGTAATCCTTCACTGTACCTGTGTGTTTGATGTTCATGATCTCAGTCATTAGATTAGTATATTCAACCCCAAAAGTGTCACACAAATCCAAAATATACTCCTCCCAAGTAGGAAGTGGTAACTGCTCCCTACTCCTCAAATAGCCTAAGTTCCATTGAAGGGCATCACCCTCAAAATAAAGACAGATTAGCTTTATTTTCTGTTGAATGGTGACATCCTCCTCAGCAAAGAACTACTCCAGCTTATACAACCAAGTTCTCAAATCCTCACCATCAAACTTAGAAAATTCAACTTTGGTGTACTTAGTGAAAGACAGGTTAGAAAATTCAACCTTGGTGTACTTGGTGATACAAGGGTGGTGGGTAATATGTTGGTGGATAAGACATGCCCTGATTATAAGATCCATATGACACTGGCATGTTCTGGAAGAGTAGTAGAGTCTATTAGCACCATGAGAAGTAAGAAATGGTTGGGGTTGGAAGGTGGTAAATATGGGTTGAGGGGAGAGGCTTTGCTATATTGGTTGGTTTTGAAACTGGGTAGGCTGCGCTATGGAGGCTCGACCCAGTTTTATAGGAGCTTGGAGTTGCGAGAAAGTGCTTACAGGAAGTGGGAGAGGGTTAAGATTGGCAGGAATAATAGGTGCGGGCAGCTGAGAGTTGGGGATTTGGTTGCTCACAGTCAATGGAACAATGTTACTTCTCGTTCCTATGGAAACTGAGCTGTTAACACAAACAGAAGGAGTAGCTACCTCACCTAGGTCAAATGGCTTATCACTTGGTGAATATAGTTTCCCTCCACTCTTATTGAGGTCCTTGTCTCTCTCAGGTCCTTTTTTGCCATGGATGACCTCGTTTAGCACCTCTATGATTTCACGCAAGGCTTCATCTTGATTTCTGCATGCTTGTTCATGGCCAGCTTCAAGCTGGTCTTGTCTAGCTGTAAAGCTCGTCATCTCTGCAGAGATCTTCCGTAACCTATTCATCACTTCATTTAGTTCCGCCATTAATCCATAGAGCCAAGGAATTGCTCTGATACCATTGTTGCAGCCACCAATAAAAACAGTAAAAGGAAGGAGAAGAAAGCTAAGCTAAGAAAACAAAATTAGGGCAAATAAGATAATTTCAATTCTCATAATGCCGACTCCGGAAATACAAGGACATATATGTTCCACTCTTCACTAAAGGACAAAAGCGGATAACTAACTCTATAGGACTAAAAGTAAATGCCAAGGACTAATTACATGGGTCCAATTGTAAATACATAAAGATATAAAATAAACTATAAGGGGGACTAAAGTGTCGCACCCCAAAACTTATAACCTCTCGTCTATTTAACTAATTATAATGACTAGTTACAACTCCGCAAGCCTAGCGTACAACCTTCTAAGCTTCTTCTTTTCTACTGCACATCAGGTTCCGCTTAAGCTCCGATCGTTTTCCTTTTTTTCTTAATGGATTATATTTAAGTCAGGAAGGTGGTAAGACAGATGGGTTAAAAAATTTAGTAGGCGTTTAATTATCGGGTAATTAAAATTAGGAGTGAGTTATTTATTTCTGAGCTTGCCACGTGTCCCTCCATCTAAATTAGAGGCATATCAATTACATAGTACAACAGTTGAGCTATAATTGACCGGATACTGAAACTGAAGATATCCTTAAACTATTTTTGATAAGAATTGCAGGAAATCGTTCGATAACACTTCTTCCTATTTCTTTCTCAATGATATCCGACGATCAAGACAATTCCCGTGAAACTCTTTCATTTCATAGAAGTAGTACAACCCTTTTTCGTATATAAAAAATGTGGCTAAACTTTAAATACCATGATAGAAACTGGCCAACCCACCCATTTCTACAAAAATGCACAATGAATTGGACTTTCGTTCCATCTTGGCCCATAATAAAAAGAACATCTATGAAATTTTCATTTAAAAACCAAACATGTAAACTCACCACTCTAGGGTTTTTGGTTAGCCACAGGAAGCCGGTAGGCAGTAGTGAGAGGAGAAGCACCGAGAGGGCCAAAAAATGAAGACTATACTGTCATCAGAAACGATGGATATCCCCGATGGGGTAAAAATCAAGGTAAAAGCAAAGCAAATAGAAGTGGAGGGACCAAGAGGAAAACTTACCCGAAATTTCAAGCACTTGAATCTTGATTTTCAGCTCATAAAAGATGAAGAAACTGGAAAGAAAAAGCTCAAGATTGATGCTTGGTTTGGATCTCGTAAAACCACTGCTGCTATTCGAACTGCACTTAGTCACGTTGAGAATCTCATAACTGGTGTCACTAAAGGGTACCGTTACAAGATGCGTTTTGTGTATGCCCATTTTCCTATCAATGCTTCTATCACTGGTGGGAACAAGGCTATTGAGATCAGAAACTTTCTTGGCGAGAAAAGGGTACCTTTTTTTAAAATATATTTTTGAATTTTTTAATGTTAATATTTAGTACTAATGTGTTTTTATTTGCTATTGCTTATAATGTATCTATGGTGTATTCACGTTGATTAGGAGATTGTATTTGGAAATGCTGTATTTAACTGCTAGAATTTCTGTAGTTTTTGGTGTGTGAGATATTGCTAGGCAGAGTAGATTGCTGAAGTTAATTGAGTATTCTGTTAAAATATGATTTGGTGTTTTTCTCCAAGTTTTGCTTCTGGCACATTTCACTGTTTACTTCTCAAATCTGTATGTAAAAATTACTATTTGGAATGTTTTGGAATGAAGAGGTCAATTAGTCTTACTGAATGGAATTCGTTTGTTGGTAAAGGTTATTTGGCTTTAATTTGCTGCTTAATAATAGTACTACTTTAATAGGATGGCCGAATATGCATCTTGAAACATTTGACGTTTCAGGTGTCTTTGAGTGCTACATGTTTGATTTGTAGCCTCCATCCATCTAAACAAATATGGAGATTCTCTGAAATACCAATTTTATATAATTGCACTTGTTGTATTAAGCACATTTAAAAAAAAATGAATAGCTCAAAAAACACACTTATATGATGCACGTGGCTTCACCAATGGCTTTTACGACACTGATTAAGTAATGTGCTTTCATTTGGTTGAAATGTGTTTCTTAACATTTCATTAGGGAATGGGCTTAGATTAGTGGCGGAGCCACCATGTGTTATTCGCCGAAAATTATACTGAAAAATTATATTGTTTAGCTAGGTCAAAATTTTATTTTTATGTATGCATGCTATATGTTGACTCTTGTTTTCTCAAGTGTTTTTTTAATGTTTTGACGACCCCTAGTAAAATTCCTGGCTCCGTTATTGACTTAGATGATGTAATAATACCATTTTTTGGATTTTAAGTTCTACGAAATCAAGTAGTCGGAGGTTGACTAGTTGCTTTTCTTCCACGGGTAAATAAATGTAATACTCTCTCTATTTCAGTTTTCCGAACCTATTTTTTTTGGTCTATTCCAAAAAAATGACCCTTTTCTAAATTTCGAATCAATTTAACTTGAATTTTCAATTTTACCCTCAGTGAGAAGCTTTTATAGCCACAAAAATACTCTGATATGTTTAACACTACAAGTTTCAACAGATTATAGCCACACAAATGTTATGTCTTGTTTAGGACCGCAAGTTTTAAAAGTCCTTATTTCTTTCTTAAACTTCTCTCTCAGTCAAATAGGTTCACATAAATTGGAACGGAGGGCATAATAGATAAGAGAACTAGAGAGCTAGGTTGAAATTTTCGTAGTGAGTAAAGTACTTGACTGCAATCAATGGATGGATTGAGACGATTTGGTTTTTAATATAAGAGTAGATGTTTGAAGCCCTTTTCCATAAGGAATGGCATAGTTGTAGCTTAGTTTTCTTGAGGGATGGATATGTTCTCTCAATTTGTTCTTTGGCGAGCTGTTTGAAATCTGCTGCTACATCATTCAAATTTATATTGCTTCTTTTTCATAGCTTTGGTGGCTTGGCAGATTTAAGTGTAAGGTAGTAGGGAACTGAATTGTTGCTTTCATTGTATCAGGTAAGGAAAGTCGATATGCTTGAAGGGGTTACTGTTGTCAGGTCTGAGAAAGTTAAGGATGAATTGGTATTGGATGGGAATGACATTGAGCTTGTTTCTCGCTCTGCTGCCCTCATAAACCAGGTAAAACTTACTCCTTTAGACATGCGGTTCTGCACTTTATTTTGCACTTATTGTTCTGTTTTATTGAACTCTCTTTTCTTTGACAGAAATGCCATGTGAAGAACAAAGATATCCGTAAGTTCCTGGATGGTATCTATGTGAGCGAGAAGGGAAGAATAGCGGAAGAAGAGTAAGTTTTAGCAGACTGGTTGTGGGGTTGCTTGGGAACATGTGCTCTGAATTAATTCAACAATTTTGGTTCCATGGTTTTCTGGATGAAGTATCTGTTAAGAGTAATCTTATGTTTTATGTCTGCCTTATTAAGTAGATGCTTTCATTTGATCGATTTGCTTATAGATCAATTTCTATGTTAGTTTTTTTTCTTTTTCTGCTGTTGCCCTATGCTTTTTGAGATGGATTTAACTTCTTTTTTTTTGTGGAGACGGATTTGACATATATACACAGTTAATGTGTCTTTAACTTGTTGAGGTAAAAATTCTTTTGTACCATGTGTGCATAGAAGTCTCTTTCAAGAGAGATTGCACTCCAACCTCTACCAAAGAAAGAAAAAGAGTTATAGAGAGAAACCCATAAGAGTAGATAGCATTATAGTTGGTGTTTATGGCTGCCTGCTAACTTCCCGCCTCATCTGTTATTATCTTTTGCTCTTTCAACTAAAGGCAATGAAATTCTCGTGGTTAAAGTATATTCTGTGTGGCAAACTTGTGTTCAAGTATGTTGTTATGAATGGCAAGAGAAAGCAAATTAGCACAAATGTGGCAGCCGAGCAGTCGAACTTTTCTCCTGCTAGGCAGCAATGACATTGGAAACTTGTCTTGGGCTGGTTTTCCTCGTATTTGAATGAAATGTTCAAAATTAAACGCAAACATTGCCCCCATATTTAAACTTCTCCCCTGCTAGGCAGCAATAGAGTCTATCAATAGGTCTTAACTTTTCATCCTCCTATTTGGTCGTCCTCGTTTAATCTATATTGATTTTTTAATTTTTTTTAAACTTTTACTCACTGTTTAAACAACTTTAAGCCTCTTTCTCCTCCTCCTCCTCTGTTTCTGAATGCTAAAGATAGAGAGAATAACTTATATTTGCTATTTTAGCTCTTTACAGTTAGGAATTGGCTTTTGGACCGTCCAGTTCGAAAATTCTAATTTTAATTGCTATTGAAACATGAAAGCACGACTTGATTCCCTATGCATTAGGTGAAGATGTTACTTTTACTCATGGTTTTTTCTTATAGGGAGTATTGCTTTTCAAGTTTCCTGATAATTCCATTATTCTAAGGCTAAAATATTCAATAAATGGTAGTTGGCAATGCTAAAGTTCAACAAATATAAACAAAAACTTCAGCTCTTAGAATGCTGAAGTTCAGCAAATACAAAACAAACTTCAGTCCTGAAGTTCATCACAAACATAACAAAGCTTCAGCTAAAATATGCTGAAAAAGTTCAGCAAATATGGAACAAAACTTCAGCTAAGACATGCTGAAGTTCAGCAAATACAAAACAAACTTCAGTCCTGAAGTTCATCACAAACATAACAAAGCTTCAGCTAAAATATGCTGAAAAAGTTCAGCAAATATGGAACAAAACTTCAGCTAAGACATGCTGAAGTTCAGCAAATACAGAATAAAGCTTCAGCTAAAACATGCTGAAATTCAGCAAATATAGAACAAAACTTCAGCTACTAGAATACTTAAGTTCAGTAATTACAAACACAAACTTCAGCCAACGCATGCTGAAGTTCAGCAAATAAGAACAAAATTTCAGCTACTAGAATTCTTAAGTTCGGCAATTACAACAAAAATTTCAGCCAACACATACTATTGTTTTATTGAACTTTGCCATTTGCACTATGAACTGAAGTTTGCGTGATTTTCAAGTAAAATTTTTTGCTACTTCAGGCCCGTATGCCCGAAGTTACGCAAAAAGTGGATACACTTATAATTTTTTTTGTAAAGCGAATATAAATTAAAATGTGACAAAAAAAAATGGGTATAGATGCAAATGCCCGAGTTCACATAAACAGGGGGCTTTTGCATCCGTACCTACTTTTTGTGCCACGTTTTAACTTATACCCGCTTTGTAAAAAAAATTTGCATCTGTACCCGCTTTTGCGCATAACTTCAGCATGCGGGGCTGAAGTAGCAAAGGCAATCACGCAAAACTTCAGCATTCTAGTAGACGGGCCTGAAGTAGCTTGCGAGCTGAAGTTCTAGAGCTGAAGTTCCCCAGTTATAAAGACAAAAATTTCAGCATACGGGACTGAAGTTCCCCCAGTTATACCGGGGAACTTCAACTCTAGAGCTAAAGTTTTTGTTGGGGAACTTCAGCCAGTTATAAAGACAAAAACTTCAGCATAAACTTCAGCTCTAGAGCTGAAGTTTTGTCTTTTGAAAATGGGGAACTTCAGCATACGGGACTGAAGTTCCCAAGTTATAAAGACAACAACTTCAGCATACGATTCTGAAGTTCCTCATTTACAAAGACAAAAACTTCAGCATACGGGGCTGAAGTTCCCCCAGTTACAAAGACAAAAACTTCAGCATAAGAGCTGAAGTTTTGTCTTTGTAATTGGGGAACTTTAGCCTCGTATGCTGAAGTTTTGTCTTTATAACTGGCAAACTTCAGCTTAACTGGTGAATTTCAGCTCAACGAGATAAGGAGGAGCTGAAGTTATTTAAAAAGTGGATACAAATTAAAAATTTAAAAAAAAACAAATATAGATTAAATGAAGGCGACCAAATAGGGTGCCCGCATAATTTGCATTTGATATTACGGGAAAGATCGTCTTTGCAGGCTTCTTTCTTGGGGCATCAAAGTAACATTAACGCCTCATTTTTAGTTATCTGCTGGTGTTAGAGCTTTCTTCGATTTGCTACAAATACGGGAAAAATGTGGAGAAAGGAACTAGGAAAGGACAAGTAAGAGAAAAATTAAGAACACGCAACAATTCAGTCGAGGTCTCACACAAGGTCTTATTACTCTTCTTGTTTGGTCAAGCTTTTTAAGAGGCCAAAAGTATTTTTTTCTCAAAAGTATTTTTTTTTATTTTTAACTTGAGGTGTTTGACCAAATTTTTTTGGAAAAAAAAAACACTTTTGGGAAGAAGCAGAAAAAATTAGCTTCTTCTTAAAAGCAGAAGCAAAAATAGTTTTAACTTTTCTTCTTATCATATTTACCCTTAACAAAATATAATATATACCAAAATAACCGTTAAATCTAATACTTAGGATATTAGTGTATAAATATTTTTTATTATTTTTAGGATAGCTTTCTAATATATAGTGACTTTAAGGGTGAATGCTTTTATATTTGTTGACTGATTTTTAATACATTTAACTTATATTAAGATAATTAAGTACTTTTAAATTTTATTTTTATATTTTACTTAAATAAAATGAAAAGATTTAATTATTTCTTGTAATAGCAAAATTTTTAAGATTATTTATTTACTTATAATATTAACTATTAAGTAAATCTATTCATGTCCTTATTCGTAATTCGATATTTAAAAGCATTTTTTGAAAAGCTTGGTCAAACACAAGATATTGCTCAAAAGTGTTTTAGAGTGATTAGTCAAACACAAACTGCTTCTCTTTAAAAGTATTTTTTTTGAAAAGCACTTTAAAAAAAATATTTCTCAAAATAAGTTGATTTTTCCAGCTTTGTCAAACTAGCTATAAGTCCTAGCAGGTATTCTAGGTGTTTTAGGTTACCTACATATATTGATTTTAACTTTGATTCCTTGGATTATCTTCAGAAATCCATTCTTGGATATAAATGTCGCTTACTAAGTGGCCTTTGGTATGATTACGTAAGTGGTTTCAATTTCAACCAATCTATCGATAACAGTAGCGGACACAAGTGGTAGCTAGCGAGTTCAATTGTATCTGTTTCACAAAAAAATAATACTATATACATGTATAAATTACGATTAAAATAGCGTAAATTTTGTATAAATATTTTATTTGAACCCACTTGGCAACTATTATTATACAACTAAAGTTATGTACTTCTAAGATTGAACTCCCTTGCAAAAAATCCTGGGTCCACCACTGATAGTTGACAGTCAATATTGTGTAATTAATTCTTGATGGACTTTATTCTGTTTTGATGATCTAACAAACTTTTATATGAAGAACCAGATAAAGGACCTGATCTGTAGACATCACAACCAGTCAACTTTAACTCAAAGAATTTCGGACACTGCACTGTTGAGCTTATAAGGAACAGCTGAGGGACCTGATCCCTTGACAGACTCCCAAGCGATATTACAGGTCAACTCTACAGCTGTAAAAAGCTGTGGCAGAAAAGTGACTACCTGCAACTGTACACGCTATNTTTAATATCTTGTTTGAAGACAAACAAGAATATTCACTTGAGCAATTACTAAGAACATTCTCTCAAGCATTAAAGTGGTCTCTAGCATTGAAGATTCAAGTGTTTCAAGAGCAAGACGACAACTTCATTAAGAAGGACCAGTTCCACCTTGTGTCGTTAGTGTCCTTAGTTGAGTTGTAATCTTGCATTTTGTTTTTATTGTATCCTACTCGCTTTTGTAGAAGCATCGTGTTAGGAATCTCTCAACATAAACCTCTTGTGTTTCTGTAGTGACTAATGTAGTCACGAGTGAAAAGTCTTTGTAACTAAAGAGTGACAAAGTGGCTTGTAATAGTGATTACAAGTTAGTGAGTTGAAGTCTTTGTAAGAAGTACATTACAAATTGGCTTGTAATAGTTTAGATTACAAGTTAGTGAAGTTGAAATCCTACAAGTGTAGGTCGTGGTGTTTTTTGTCCCCTTGAGTGAGATTTTTTCACGTAAAAATCCCTTGTCTCTTTTATTTACTTTCTTAGTGTACTCTTCTGTGGGAACTAGAAGAGGGCAAGGTACCTCTATAGTTTGGTGGACTCATAGAAACTATCAATTGGTATCAGAGCAAGCTCTTTCTAAACGGTTAACACCTAGAAAGGATCCGTAATGGCTGCTCCACCAAACTTCGAAGAAGGACAATCAACATATCGACCTCCTAGATTCAACGATCAGTACTATGGGTGGTGGAAGACCCGTATGCATGACTTCATAATGGATGAAGATTCTGAGTTATGGGACATCATCTGTTATGGTCCTCATGTTCCTATGCACAAGGTAGGAGAGGTTGGTCTGCTGGTGCCAAAAACCAGGAAGGACTACAACGATGCTGACAGGAAAGCAGTGTAAAAGAATTTTCGTGCAAAGAAAATTCTAGTGTGTGGTATAGGACCTGATGAGTACAATATGATCTCTGCATGTCAATCAGCTAAAGAGATTTGGGAAGCTTTGCAGACAGCTCATGAAGGAATGGCGCAAGTGAAACAATCCAAAATCGATTTGTTCACTACTGAGTATGAGTTGTTCAGGATAAAGGACTATGAATCTATACAGGATATGCATACTAGATTCACCTCCGTTATCAATTAGCTTCACTCTCTAGGAGAAGTCATTCCTAGGAACAAGCTAGTGCGAAAGATCTTGAGTGTTCTGCCAAGCTCCTGGGAAAGCAAAGTCAATGCTATCACTGAAGCAAAGGATTTGCAGACTCTAACAATGGATGAGTTGATCGGAAACTTGAAAACATATGAGATGAAAAGGAAAAATGACAGTGAAAGAAGGGAACCCAAGAAGGAGAAGAACCTGGTTCTTCAAGATGAAAAGCATGAGTCAAGCGAAGAGGACAATGACATGTCTTATCTCACCAAGAGATTCCAGAAAATGGTTCGAAGGAATGGAGGAATACCAAAAAGAGACAGCTCAAGCAAGCCTAGAAACTATGACTTATGTCATAAATGTGGTAAGCCCGGACATTTCATAAAAGACTACCCACTCCTGAAGCAAGACACCTACAAGCACAACACTGATAAAGCTGCGAAGAGGAACCAGGTTCCTGATAAAAGATTCAGCAGAAAAAGCGCAGCTGACAATGTTGTGAAGCAGGCGCTTGCCGCTTGGGGAGATTCATCAAGCGAATCAGAGGAGGAACCTGAAGCAGAAAACAACTCTATGATGGCAGTTGAGAACAAGGCTAGGGAGTATGACTCATTGTTTGCTCTTATGGCTCAATCTGATGAAGAAGAAGAAGATGACACAGATGAGGTAAACTTCAGGGATGTTCAGAGAAATCTGAAGTCCTATTCTCCTAAAAAATTAATGTCATTGTCAAATGTTCTCATTGATACTTATTACAGCTTAATTGAAGATAAGGATTCATTGACCATAGAACTAGGAGAAGTAGAACAAACTAGAGATGATCTAGTTGTGTGTGTGGTAGACTTTAAAGAAACTATAGGTAATCTTGAAAGAGAGAAAGAGTCTCTAGTGTATATAATCAACAGTGTTGAGAATGAGAGAGATGGCCTAATGGTGGTGGTTGTAGAACTTCAGGATACCATAAAAAATCTTGAAAAAGAAAAGGAAGTAATAGAAGAAAAAACAAGAAAGGTAGAAAGTGAGAGAAAAGATATAATTGTAGTAGTGGTAGATCTGAAAGAAGAAGTGGAGAATATGAGAAATGAAAAGGTTAGCCTGAGTATGAAGATTGATGTTGTTGAGCAGGAGAGAAATGCTTTTCTAGTAGTAATCACAGATTTAGAGGAAACCATTCAGGGACTAAGACAAGAACCTGGTTCCTCAAGTGTGGATAAAGGAAATAGCCAGTGAAAAATATATCCATCTTGAAAAAGGAACTGAATGAGGCCAAAACGAGTCTGTGCAGTGAGGTTGAGAAAAATAGGGAGTTGCAAGCTGAAGTGAGCAAAATAAAATCTGATCTTAAAAAATCACTGAATTGGACCTGGTCCACGGATGCTGTCACTGCCATATACTTCAATAACAGTGGAAACAGGCAGGGATCGGGTTTCAAAAGGAGAAAACTCCCTACAACCCACACAACAAATATGTCACAGTCCTAGACAATTGGCTCTATACCCATTGTGGAAACAACAGGCACTTCAAGGAAAGCTGCCCAACCAAGGATCAATCAGTCCAGAAAAACAAGATGTTTGCCGGCAAGAGGAATACAAAGCAGGGACCAGGTCCCAGCAAGAAATATCAATTCCTGCCGGCATGGACTAGAAGAATTCTTATTCATCCCTTTCCCAACTACAAGGGACCCAAACTTGTTTGGGTTCCTAAATCTAACCATTGATTTAATTGTGCAGGGATCAGTGAGAGGAACTGGACTACAATGGATCATGGACAGCGGATGCTCAAAGCATATGACTGGAAACACTATGGATTTTCTCTCATTGAAAGCCCTGTAGGGAGGGGATGTATCCTTTGGCAATAGAAAGAAGGGATACATCCTTGGTGTTGGAAGAGTTGGAAAGTCTCTGGAGCACTCAATCGAAAATGTGTACTATGTGGATGGCTTGAAATATATCTTATTGAGTGTCTCCCAAATTTGTGATAAAGGAAACAAAGTGGAATTCTTATCCAAAGTGTGCACTGTTACTAGCCTAGTAACTGGAGAAGTGGTGTTAATAGCCAAGAGACACAAAAACATCTGTGTTTCTGATTTTGAATCATTAGAAGCTGGTGAAGTGAACTGCTTGAAAGCAGTTGATGATGAAGCAGAGCTTTGGCATAGAAGGTTGGGTCATGCCAGCTTTTCTCTCTTGAACAAACTGATAAAGAAGGACCTGGTTCGTGGTCTGCCAAACTCCAAGTTCAAGGAGCACAGAGTCTGTGATGCGTGCTCTAAAGGAAAACATGTGAGATAATCTTTTAAGCCTAAGAAAGATGTCAGTACATCCAGGCTTCTTGAACTACTTCACATGGATTTATGTGGGCCCATGAGAATTCCAAGCAAAAGTGGAAAGAAGTATATTTTTGTGATTGTGGATGATTACTCAAGATTCACTTGGACATTATTTCTTAGAACAAAATATGAGACGTTTGAAGTATTTGTGGCCTTTGTCAAGAAAATCCAAGTGAAGATGGACTTGAAAGTAGCTTGCATTAGATCCGACCATGGAACCAAATTTGATAATGCAAAATTTGATGAGTTTTGTACTGAAAATGGAATCACACACAACTTCTCAGCCCCTAGGACTCCTCAGAAAAATGGAGTAGTAGAAAGGAAGAACAGAACCCTGGAAGACATGGATTGAACAATGCTTATTGATAGTGGGATTGCTAAGAACTTCTGGGCAGAAGCAATTAACACTGCCTGCTACTTGGTGAACAGGGGCATGATCAGGTCCTTCCTGAACAAGACTCCTTATGAACTGCTCAATGGAAGAAAGCCAAAAATAACCCATCTAAGAGCCTTTGGTTGTAAGTGCTATGTTCTAAACAATGGGAAGGATCAACTAGGAAAGTTTGATGCCAAAAGTGATGAAGGAATATTTTTGGGATACTCTTCTCAAAGAAAAGCATACAAAGTGTACAACACAATGTGTAGAAGAGAGTGTTCATGTTATCTTTAATGAGACTCCTTGCTCAAACAGGGACAAAAATGGTGATGATCAAGACAATCAACAACTATTGGTTCCTGGAGAGATTTCTGATGTCTCAAATGGCAAGGATGACATGATGAGTCAATCCAAGGAGATGAATGAAGGCAATGAAATCTCTTCCTCCAGTTCACAGGAGGAACCAGGTACCCCAATCTCTCCCACAGAAGCTGAAGAAAGAGTTGGAGATGCTGTGGAAGGTACTCCCCAGGTAGCAGAACAAGCAGCACAGGGAAACTCCTCTAATCTACCAAGTTCTTCCACCAACCAAATTCAGGCCCCAAATTGGAAACATAAAAGTTCTCATCCTCTTGATAACATAATCACTCCCCTTGATTCTGGATTTTAAACCAGATCCAAAACAAGAAATTCCCTAGCCTTCTCAGCCTTTTATCCCAAATAGAACCCAAAAATATCAAGGAAGCTCTGAAGGATGCATATTGGATCATTTCTATGCAGGAGGAACTTCATCAGTTTGAAAGAAACAAAGTATGGTATCTGGTACCTCGACCCTCAGACAAAACCATCATAGGAACCAAGTGGGTGTTCAGGAACAAGCTGGATGAAAATGGGAAAACTACCAGAAATAAAGCAAGACTTGTAGTTCAGGGTTATAATCAAGAGGAAGGAATTGATTATGATGAAACTTTTTCTCCTGTTGCTCATATGGAAGCAATTCGGATTCTCATTGCCTTTGCATATCATATGAAATTCACTTTATTCCAAACGGATGTGAAGAGTGCATTCCTGAATGGAAATCTCAAGGAAGAAGTATATGTCAAGCAACCCCTTGGGTTTGAAAGTCATGCTCACCCAGAGTATGTCTTCAAATTGGACAAAGCCCTGTATGGTTTGAAGCAAGCCCCTAGAGCTTGGTATGAAAGGCTATCCAAGTTTCTACTGGATAATGGTTTCACTCGAGGAATATTGACAACACCCTATTTATGAAGAAACGGGGAAGGAACCTTCTTATTGTCCAGGTGTATGTGGATGACATTATCTTTGGGGCTACAGTAAACTCACTGTGTAAGGAATTTGCAATGCTTATGGGTAGTGAGTTTGAGATGAGCATGATGGGGGATCTAAACTTCTTCCTGGGTCTTCAAGTGAAACAATCCACAAAAGGAACATGCATCAGTCAGCAGAAATACATCAAGGAGCTGCTCAAGAGGTTTGACATGGAAAATTCAAAGGTGATTGATACACCCATTGCAGTGACTACCAAACTTGACATGGATGAATCTGGCTCTCCTATAAATCAAACAATGTACAGGGGAATTGTTGGCTCTCTACTTTATCTCACTGCAAGCAGTCCAGACATTGTGTTCAGTGTAGGATTATGTGCAAGGTTTCAATCCAATCCCAAGGAGTCTCATCTAAAGGCTGCTAAAAGAATTCTATGCTATGTCAAGGGCACATAGGACCTGGTCCTATACTATCCCTCAAGTAACAATTTCAATCTTGTTGGTTATGCTGACGCTGATTATGCAGGTTATCTGGTGGACAGGAAGAGTACTTCAGGGATGGATCATTTCCTTGGATCTTGCCTAATCTCTTAGGGTACAAGGAAGCAAAACTCAATGGCCTTGTCCACAGCTGAAGCAGAATATGTTGCAGTTGCATCCTGCTGTGCTCAGCTGCTGTGGATCAAAAAACAACTGGAGGATTTTGGAGTGTATATTGATAGCATACCACTTCTATGTGACAACACAAGTGCTCTCAACATGGCAAAGAACCCGGTACAACACAAGAGAACTAAGCATATTGATGTGAGACATCACTTCCTCAGAGACAATGTTGAAAAAGGGCACATCTGCATGAAGTTTTGCTGCACTGAAGATCAGATTGCAGGTATCTTTACCAAGGCACTGGGCAGGGAACATTTTGAGAAAAATAGAATGGCACTGGGGCTGCTGAGACCTAAGTAGGAACCCGGTTCCCCTTCTTGGCTATGAATATCATACTCATGTACGGATAGCTAAAGTGTTTTTTGACGAAGTCTAACTCACATCAATACGGTTGCAGGTAGACACGCAGGATGATTACAAAATTTAAAGGAGTGGCATTGAAGAACAAAAAAAAAGGGGGACTGAGCAATCTTTTTACAAGAAAAAAACTGGTACGGGACCTGGTCTCGGTACCCTAGGTTAGTAGTTATGTGTGTTCTCTATCTTCTTTTAAAAAGCAACTGCATTTATTACTGCTTCCACATCGTCTGCCTTTTCAAAAATCACGTCTATCACGTCTATCACTCCACCCTTTCAACTCCCTATGCACGTTCCCTTTTTGCCCAAAACGCCTACCGCCTTTTGAACATGTTCCCTTCTCTCTCAATCACTCCACTCTCCTATAACACTCATTCGTCCCTAACCGCTCCTCACACATCTCCTCTCACTCTCTCCTTCTCCTACAAAAATACTTCTCTATCTCTGAAGCTTTTCCACAACCATCAAAAAAAAAAATGGCCGCTACAAACGAACCCTCTTTCCTCCCTACCTCTAATTCCAACACTGTCTCAGCGGAGGATAAAACCTCCTCTCCTCCAGAGGTCGTCATCTCCACTCCTACTTTAGCGGAGGATAAAACCTCCTCTCCTCCAGAGGTCGTCATCTCCACTCCTACTTCCTCTTCACTTTCACCTGTTTCAGAAACACCCAAAGAACCTCCAGTCCCAGAAGCACCTTTTACTTTTCCCCTTTCAGCTGAATCACCACAGAAAACCCTAGACACTGAAACAACCATTGTACCCCCTTTCTCCTCTATACCACCAACAGAACCTTTAACCACTGAAGCTTCTCAAATTTCTGAAGCTTCAGAGGACGACCCTGACCAATACATCAACTCCTCTCTTCTCAATTCCACGACTCCTATGGAGTCCCCAGAAAAAGAGGCGGCCGAAAACATAATGGCCATTGCTTCTGAGAATCCCCCCTCTGAAGGCGCTTTTTCTCTTCCTGAAACTCAGGGAACAACATCATCCTTTTTAGAGGATGAGGGGACCATGGTCCTATTTGAGTCTCCTCGACATGAGTCTGTGTCTGACAAACTGAGTGAGGAACCTAGTTCCCCTCCTTCCAATATCCCCCAAGAGCAAATCTTTTATACTCCTCCTCTTGAGTCCATCCCTCCACCTTCTGAGCCCATGAATGAAGATGATGAGGATGAAATGGTTCTGAGTGCTCATTTTAAACTCCGTTAGAGGACGAGTACTCCAGAAATCTCTGTGAAGTGTCCATCCACCAGGTTGCAGAAGAAGGAGGCTATTGATTTGGATCTTGAGAAAAATAAGAAGAACAGTAAGTAGAAGAAGAGGAGGTTGGTGAAGGAAGGTCAGGTAGTAGTGGATAAAGCTATTCTGGTTGTTGAAGTAGAGGAAGAAACTGCCGAGGAACCTAGTTCCTTAGTAGGAAGGAAGAGGTCTGTGTCTGGTGGAGAAGAGAAGAAAAAGACTCTGTCACCCCCAAAAGGAGAGAAGTCCTAAGAAGAAGCAGGTTGGAGAAGCAAGTGAAAAGAAAATAGTGTCTACGACTAGTGTCAAAGGGAAGTCTGTAAAAGTGACAGGTAAACGAAAAAGGGAGATAGAAACTGTGGGAGGACCTGGTGCTATAAAGACCGTACCAAGCAACAACGGAAAGTGGCAGGAGAATGTTCGCAATCAAAGAGTGCTGTGGGGTCGCACGTTTGACCCTGAGATTCTTGAAATGGCTGGGATGAGTCAACTCATGGCTATGGTTGACTTTCAGAAATGGGAACATTTGTTTAATGTGAGTGGGCCCAAGGTGTATGAGGAAGCTGTGCAGGATTTCTATGCAACCCTATTTACTCATACTGAGGGCCATGTTTGTGTGTTGGTGGAGAGTGTCGATATAGTCTTTGATGATGCTGCTCTGGGGACAATCCTGAATGTTCCATCAACATGGCTGTCTTCTGTGGATCCAGATAAGTGTGCTTGTGAGGGAGACTTTAGGCGAACTATAGTTAAGCCGAGGGTAATTCAGTAGGGGAACGGGTTCACAAGAAGGCAATGCTCCCTCCGTATCAGCTTCTTTTTGAGCTGGTAAATAAGGTCCTTCTTCCCCGTGCTGAAAGGCGTTCCATTGCTTCCCGTGCTGATATGATTTTAATGGAAGCTCTTGACCAGTTCAAGCTAGTCAACCTACCTGCGCTTATGATTTCTCATATGAATAAGGTTGTCACGGTCAAGGATGGGAATCATGGGCTCCCCTATGGTTTTCTACTTACCCGGGTCTTTAAACATTTTAGAGTACCAGTCAAGAATCCTCGGTTAGGGACCCTCAAGCAAAGCTTTTCTAAAATAACCCTTGAAGAATGTGAGTGTTTTGAGAAGGCTGGGGGCAGCACTTCGACCATATCGCAGCTAATCAATGCTCTGAATGCTGCCAATGATGTGATTAAGTGATTGAAAGCTCAGATTGCCATTCTGGAGGTTTAGTCAAGCCAAGCTGATGAGGGACCTGGTTCTGGTAGCTCCTCAAATGAAGAAATTTCTCGCTTAACCAAGGAGAACTGTGAGCTGTGGCAACAGGTTGAGAACCTAAAGGAGAAACTACTTGAGGAACAGTCCTCTGCCAATGCTCGCATGGACCTGGTTCTCCGGACTCTCACTGCTTCCTCCTCCAAGCCTTTCTCCTCTAGTTCCCCCTAAGCCTTGTCCTCTATAATCTATCTCTGCTCTGATGTGGTTACCAATATTTTTGCTTTTTGTTTTTTTTTGTGATTGTGATTGGAACACCTGGCTGCTCCTGTTGCAAAATCCAAAAGAAGTCCTTTGCTCTTTCAATCAAAGACTTCTCTATGTTTTCAAGCTTTTAATGAATGAAATCAGTCTTTTATGTTCTCATCAATACTTTTCTGCCTTCTTATTCTGTTTTCTATAATGTTGTATGCACATAAGAGGCATGAGTTAACTTTATTGGACTTCTTTATGCTTTTTGCCTGTTTATGCTTTTTTATGATGCCAAAAGGGGGAAGTTTAGGGGATAATTGGGCATATTTTGGAAAATGATGGCAGGGATTATGGGGGAAACACATAGACAGGGGGAACTCTTTGAGAACCTAGTCGCTCATCTGTTATGATCTGCTGATGTTAGCATATATAATTGCTCCCCAATTATAAAAGTTTGTTATCATCAAAAAGGGAGAAATTGATGGGTTGTATTCTGTTTTGATGATCTAACAAACTTTTATATGAAGAACCAGATAAAGGACCTGATCTGTAGACAACACAACCAGTCAGCTTTAACTCAAAGAATTCTGGACAGTGCACTGTTGAACTTATAAGGAACAACTGAGGGACCTGATCCCTTGACAGATTCCCAGACGATAGTACAGGTAAACTCTACAGCTGTAAAAAGTTGTGGCAGAAAAGTGACTGCCTGCAACTGTACACGCTACAGTGCAGTAACAGTGCAACAGTCACTTCCCATTGGTTGTGAAGTGTACTCTCAAGATATGGGACATCCTCCTTGGAATGTGCCTAGGTCTTTAATATCTTGTTTGAAGACAAACAAGAACATTCATTTGAGCAATTACTAAGAACATTCTCTCAAGCATTAAAGTGGTCTCTAGTATTGAAGATTCAAGTGTTTCAAGAGCAAAAAGGCAACTCCACTAAGAAGGACCAGTTCCACCTTGTGTCGTTAGTATCCTTAATTGAGTTGCAATCTTGCATTTTATTTTCATTGTATCCTACTCGCTTTTGTAGAAGCATCGTGTTAGGAATCTCTCAACATAAACCTCTTGTGTTTATGTAGTGACTAGTGTAGTCACGAGTGAAAAGTCTTTGTAACTAGAGAGTGACAAAGTGACTTGTAATAGTGATTACAAGTTAGTGAATTGAAGTCTTTGTAAGAAGTACATTACAAAGTGGCTTGTAATAGTTTAGATTACAAGTTAGTGAAGTTGAAATCCTACAAGTGTAGGTCGTGGTTTTTTTTGTCCCCTTGAGTGGAATTTTTTCACGTAAAAGTCCCTTGTCTCTTTTACTTTCTTTCTCAGTGTACTCTTCTGTAGGAACTAGAAGAGGGCCAGGTACCTCTACAGTTTGGTGGACTCATAAAAACTATCAATTCTGATATCATTAACTATGCTAACCTTGGTATTAAAGTTATACGTGAATATCGTGCTCACAACTTTCCTCCAAACCTAACTGCTATCAAAGCTCCATCTGCAAATGGATAATTTGACCGAGAAGAATGTATTTGACCCCGTATTAAACAAAGTTAGGTAGTCCAACATGAAAAATAATAAAGCAAAGAGTAACTTATCTAAAGTGAATGATGGGGTGTGTCTTATACATGGGCAGATTTAGGGGCGGAAGGAGGTTCACTCGAACCTTTTTTATCGAAAAATTATAAGGCAAAACTTATATTTTTTTCATGTTTTGACTTTTGAACAGTGGCGGAGCCAGAATTTTCATTAAGGAGTGTTAAAATATATAAAAGTAAACATACCAGAAAATTAAGGGAAGTCAATACATAGTATAAATATACATATAAATTTTTTACCTAACTACACACTGTATTTATCCCGCGAAGGGGTGTCGTTTGACACCCCTTACTATAAGGTGGCTCCGCCAGTACTGATTTCGAATCTCCTTAACACAATCCAAAAGCGTAGCTTATTGATCAAAGGAATTCAAAATCTTTGTGAAGTCACCAGTTCAATTTCTCTCGCCACAATCTCTTTAATTTTTAAATTTGTTTTTTCTTTTTTGAACCCTTAGTGAAAATTCTGTTCCTTTTTAGTACGTACTTGCATTAATAAATGTCCTTCCCTTCAAATTGGAAAACTCAAAACTTTTTTTTTGTCCATTTGCAAGTAACAGCGCATACTATGGAGTTAGCATCGGAGTACTATGACATCACTCCTTTACTTTTAATTGATTATCTTAATTTCTTTCTTTTACTTCATAGTAGTACATACTGACTTGAGAGTGTGGAGTGGCACTAACTTGCTCAAGCGAGTAAATATTATAGGATTCAAAGAATAATAGCATAATTTCGTGAAATGCCTATTAACCCCCATTGAAGGTCAAATCGGACCCTTACTCATGTAATGCTATTGAAGATATATATACATTCCATTGACAAGTAATGGAGCAAATCGCTACCACTATACGCATTGGGAACCTAACTATGTAAGGTACATTAAAGGAGAAAACGTTTTTTGTCGGAATCTTTTTCATTTTTAGGTTGAACTCGAAACCTGTGATTAAAGATAGAGGAATCTTATCCATCTCATCACAACCCTTGGTATTGTAATAGGTGGTTGAATAACATAACTATTCGCCAGGTCAGGATTAGTCTATGTGTGCGTCGCATTAACACAACATCAACAGTTCAACAAATTCCGTCTTATTAATTCATAAATGTACATGTTTACAATTTAAGAAAGGAATATATAATAAGATCTCGTAGGATTTGAAATGGGTAATACACCAGTGATGGTCCACCATAAGAACGTCACGC
The DNA here is from genome assembly GCA_005239525.1 of Nicotiana knightiana. Lineage (NCBI taxonomy): Eukaryota > Viridiplantae > Streptophyta > Magnoliopsida > Solanales > Solanaceae > Nicotiana > Nicotiana knightiana. The sequence goes on along the minus strand of ML418675.1, from coordinate 119,330 downwards.
TTGATCGCAACTCTACCTAGGTTATTGAATATTAATATGTGGCAGATGCCAAATTTCAATGTTAATTAAGGAAAAATGCTGAAGTCCCGCCTTTGTCTTCGGTTAAACCAATCAAAAGAATATTTTTCATCTTTAACTTTAATTAACTTCGCAAATGTATAATCTCTATGCATTTATTGTTGCTTAATTACTTTCTTTCCTCTTGCCTGCGCTTTTAGTAATTAATTGTCTCTTCATGTCCATAGTTTTAGACAAAACAATGTCTAACGAAATCTAACAAAAAATGCGATACTTTGACAGTCAAATTGTAAAGGTAAGAAGTTTGTCTTATGCTTATTTTACAATTATTTTATTCGTATAATTAAGCTATACATCAATTTACGTTGAACTGACGCTTCACAGAATTCTAAAATCTCTTAGTTCCTTCCAATCAGTACGTACATAACTTCTACGTATCAAATTAACTAGGGCGGATCTACGTGGTTAGTTACAGGTTCACGTGAATTCAGTAAATTTTGCCCAATAATGTATATGTATCAAGAAATTTATTAAATATCTATAAATATTTGACTATTATTATTATTGTAGTATTAACCTGCGACCGCGATAGAAACTCATAAACTTCATTAAAATTTGAAACGGTTATATTGCATAATAATTAACACATCTAAATATATTTCTAAATAATAATCTAAGCTAATAATGACTATAGCATTTGAGAACTGGCAACTCACATGTTGATGTTCTACTCAAACTAATTTTAATTCTGGCGTTCTTTATGGATCTTACAACCATTCTTAATCTCGTGAGCTTTCTTCTAATATTGAAAAATTTCTTACATTAATTAGAGACACATCTCCCAAGGATTCATCTAAATTTCCTACACATATTTTGAGTACGCAACGTACGATTAACATTTTACTCACTAAGCTATAAATGTACACATTATTCTTCACTTTACTCCATAAACAACATGGCTAACTTCAATACAATTGTATCATTGCAACTTTTCTTTTTCTTTTCTTACATGTTACTAATACCTTCTTGTTCAGCTTACAATGTGGTTAGTTTTGGTGCTAGAGGAGATGGAAAGACAGACTCAACCGGGCCATTTCTTCGTGCTTGGATGGCAGCCTGCAGCTCAGCTAAACCGAATAACGTTTACGTTCCTCGAGGAACATACGTTATAAGGCCAGTGACATTCACTGGCCCATGCCGGAGCATAATTGAGTTCCGGATTGACGGAACTGTTGTTGCTCCGGCAGATTATAATGTAATTGGAGGTTCTAGCTTCTGGATTTTGTTTTATAAAGTTAGTAGACTTTCTGTCTATGGTGGAACAATTGATGCCAAAGGACATGGTTTTTGGTCTTGTAGAAGATCTGGTCATTCTTGCCCTCCTGGAGCTAGGGTACGTAATTATGATTTTCTATATCAACTTATAATTGATTATCTAGGTTTCTCTTTAATTAACTTTGTGTTTATATTAATATAACAAGAGTTAAATTTCTATATGTAGAATAAAAGTGTAAAAGAATTTGTATACTATCAAATTAATATTACATGCAACGCCTGTAATAATATTTTACTACATTGCTAGCTGGGGACGTAGTTATTTTTTTAAGTCCACTTACAAAATGTAATTATAGCACCGTTTGACTCGGTAAAATTATTATTACAATTAAAATGGAAATTAAATAGTACATCTATATATATACTACTCCATCGAGCAAGTAAGAATACAGAGAACTTCTAGTACCGTTTATTTTTATTTAAATTTTGTAAGATGTTGACCTGAGGTAAATTTAAATGGAGAAACATGGTTAATGATGAATAATGTAACTGATCCAATTTTTTTTACGATTATAGACGTGGTTATCATTGTTGTATTATAGAATAAAAATTATATTAGACTATAATATAATACTATTATTTTGATACTATATATGTAGTGCATAATATGATCAATATATTTATCTCACACTAGCTTGATTTTTTTGCAGTCAATAACATTCTTGTGGTGTGATAATGTACTGGTAAGTGGATTGAAGTCATTGAACAGCCAAATAATGAATGTGGCAATTGATTTTAGTAGCCATGTGAGAATCCAAAATGTGAGAATAAGATCTCCAAGTGGAAGTCCAAATACAGATGGAATTCATGTGGAAAATTCCAGGGATGTTACAATCAAAGATAGCATCATCCAAACTGGAGATGACTGCATTTCCATTGGCCCTGGCTCAATGAATATGTTGATTCAGAAGATTGGTTGTGGTCCTGGACATGGCATCAGGTATACTAATTGTGATTTTGAATTCACTCTGGGTAAAACTATTCAAGTCTGGTTGTGAATCTGTTATAAAATGTTTTCGACAAAGTCGTCTCAAAAGGCTGAGCTAGAGTTTGAAGTTTATGAATTCTAAATTCGCCATTTAGTTCAAAATTCATTTTAGTTAGTCGATTCATTATTAAATATTATTCATACATATTAAATTAGTAATTTTCTAACATAAATATAAACCCGTACGTGGGAAATATTATATTCTAACTCCGCCCTTATTGTATTTTCTCTCTCTCTCTCTTCTTTTTATGATATGAAAAATGAAAAATCTTGAAGATTTGATTGTCCTCTTATTGCAGCATAGGGAGTTTGGCAAACAGTTATAACGAAGCAGGAGTTCAAAATATAACAGTAGCAAATTCAGTATTCACTAAGACACAAAATGGTGTAAGGATAAAGTCATGGGCAAGGCCAAGTGATGGTTATGCTAAAAATCTCATGTTCAGAAATCTTGTTATGAGGAACGTTGGGTTCCCCATCCTCATCGATCAAAACTATTGCCCCGAAAATAGTTGTCCTCATCAGGTATATATATAATCGACCGCAATTTGCTTGCTTGAAATTGAGACGTAATAATTATTGTATTGAATTCCGAACATATGATTATTCTTAATGCAGGGTTCAGGAGTAAAGGTGAGTGAAGTGACATACAAAAATGTGAAGGGGACATCGTCGACACAACAAGCAATAAAATTAGATTGTAGTAATACAAGTCCATGTACTGGTGTCATATTACAAGATATAAAGCTCAGTTTTGTGGATTATCGATTGAGAAGGCCAGCCTTAACCTACTGTAGAAATGCACATGGCAGACATGGTGGCATCGTCATTCCCAAGAGTTGTTTCTGAAACAAATTAATTAGCAGTAATTATAATTATTGTTAGTACTAAAATTGTTTGTCATTAGAGAAAGATACAGATATTGGCTGTGTATACATATTTCCAACTTTCCAAAGGAAAAAGGAAAAGACGGCTCATTTCTCGTGAGTATTATTTTTCTTGTATAACTGGTCATTAGTTTAGTCTTGTGTTGGATAGTTTTAAATAAAGAGATAATTTATTTATATGAAAGTTCTTGGCTACAAATGTACTACTTTATCTGCTTTTTTTATACAATCCTCTCTATCCTGACGTCGCATTGTTCGGCGTTGATTTTATTTTGATCGTGAATTTAGATATGAATCTTTAAGCTAGGAGATATGAAGATGAACGTTAGTGCATCTGTCTAATTCCTTCGTAACCCCTCACCCCACCCCTTAAGCTAGGAGATATGAAGATGTTCTTCATTCCTAGCTTGGACCGGAGATAACTATGTTGTGCAGTGGTCAGCCCCTTGGTCAGCATATCAACTTGTTGTTTGGCAGATGGCAAATACATGGTGTCCACCAGAATTTGATGAACCTTCTCCTGAATGAAATGGTTGTTGCTGTCTATATGTTTAGTTCGTTCATGGAACATCGGATTAGCAACAAATTGAACAGCTGACTTATTGTCAGAGTGCATGGGAATAGGCAATTGCAAAGAAACCCCAAATTCTTTGTATTGTCCTACAATCCACACCGAGAAATAGTTGCTTGTTTCTTGGAATTTTAAGATATGAGCGAGTCTCCAAACTTGATCAAATAGCTTGTAATTAACTTCATGGAATTGGGACGAGAAACCCAGTCTACATCACAAAATGCCTGAAGTATAGTTGAACTATTAGCTGACATGAGGATGCCAAGACCAGGTGCATGCATCAAATATCTCACAACCCAGATTGTAGCCTCCATATGAGATGCCTCGGGAGCATGCATACACTAGCTTAAACATTGCATAACAAATGCAATGTCAGACCTGGTGACAGTCGAGTAGACTCAGAGGCGCAACCAGGATTTTAAGCTTATGGGTTCGGGATTCTAATCGTTAAAAGTTACTGGGTTCTAAATTAATCATTTATACATATTCAATAAATTTTGTAAGACAAACACAGGGTTCGAATCAAAGTTATTGAACCCGATCCCGACACTCTACCTCCTCCATTGAGTAGAGTAGCCTTTGATAGTTACCGAGATTAGTTAATGGTTTGTTAGAAGATGAACCAACATGTGCATCAAAATTTTATGTTGGTAAGCTTCTGATTCAACTCCACTAGTGCCCCTAAAAGGACTGGCTCCAGCTAAACCCATGTCTTAAATGAGCTCCAAAGAATACTTTCTTTGGTGCATCAAAATTCCTTCACTACTCCTTGAAAATTTAATTCCCAAGAAATACCTAAGCTCCCCCAAATCTTTAATCTTGAAATTGTTTTCCAAAACAGCCTTTGTGGAATGATTAACTCTACATCATTTTCAGTGATTAGAAGACCATTAACATAAATAAGAATCATATCCATCTTGGTTCCTGACTTCTTGGTGATCAAAGAATGGTCTAAACGACTTTGCCTATAACCTGAAGCAGTCAAGGTTGAGATTAATTTTATGTTTCATTGTCTGGAGGCTTGTTTAAGCCCATACAATGACTTGTGCGATCTGCACACTTGATGTTTCCCAGCTTCAGAATTAAAGCCTTGGAGAATCTCCATGTACATTTTCTCATGTAAATCACCTTGCAAGAAGGCATTTTACACATTCATTTGATGCAAAGTCCAACCTCTAGATGCAGCTAAGGAAACAACTGCCACTACTCGAAATCTGGAAATTACCGACCAACTATTTGCCACCAAAGTTGATCGGTCAATAAAAGCGACCAAAGTTGATCGCAAACATGGAGAAAAATATTAAATATTTATTTTAAATAATTTACCGACCAAAGTTGGTCGGTAAAGTGATCAAAATATTGACCGGACTGGTCAGACTTGCTTGGTCACTATTAGAGCATGTGACCATTTTGACTACTAGGAAAAATGTTTTTTTGTAGTCAATTTCCTCCTTTTGGTTGTACCTCTTTGCTACTAACTTGGCCTTATATCTTTCTACTTCACTAACTTTTTGTATTTGATCTTGTAAACCCATTTGCATCGTATAGCCTTCTTCCTTTAGGGCAATGGTACAATCTTCCAAGTTCTATTTTCTTCTAATGCTTGTATCAAAGCTTTCATTGGATTTATTCACTTATTGCCTTTGGCTGACTCATGATAGGATCTTGATTTAGGGGCAGCATAGACACGTGCCACAAAACTTTGATAAGGTATGGAGAGATGATTATATCCTACTTGTGCTGAAATAGGATAAAGACAAGAACTTGCAATCTTTTATCTCTTACCTAAGATCACATAGTCCTTGAGCCATATGGGAGGTATATTTGTCCTTCCTGATTGTCGGACTTGATGCTCCGTTGGATCTGCAGCAGTAATTTGATCTTAATCAGTAGAAACTATAGGCTGAATAGGTGCATCTTGATATGGTGATTATGCTCCAGAGAGAGAAACTTCTGGAAGAGACTCATCCGTGGTGAACACCTCTAATTGGTTCTGCATTCTGTTGAACAATGGGGACTGTTCTTTCTCAATGTTAGCCATCCTTTGAATTTGTATCTACTGATTTACAGGAAACTACATTTGCTTTGAACTAGGGAAAACAAGATATGTAGGCACAGTTGAAGATGGATAGCATAATGACTCATCAGACAATCTAGAAAGAAGATTCATAATATAGAAGGGATAGACATTTTTATGAAATATAACATCTCTACTAATGTCGCAAGAGACTAGGTAGGCCTAATACTTATTGAATTAATAGCAAAATTCAATCATAACTATTAAATATGAAATAGAAATCTCTATACAAAACTTGCAATCTCAAAACCGACAGTACAATTCATAAGCTCTACTAAGTTTGCTAGAAAAATCCTTAAATACAACTGTTCCGGAAGAGAAATAAATAGTACAAGAGGAAGTTTCAGAAGGTGACTCCGAGGCCTGCGAACGCGACAACATGTTTACCTTGAGTCTCCATAGTAATGTTCGACCAGCTAGATAATAACAAACAACACCCGAGACACCTGGATCTGCACAAAAATGTGCAGAAGCTTAGCATGAGTATACCACAGTAGTACCTAGCAAGTGTCAAGACTAACTTCAGTGGAGTAGTGATGAGGGACAGTCAAGATACCCACTGGACTAAACAACCTGAACAAGTAAAAATGTAGAACTAACAGGGAACAATATCTCTATAAGGCTAGGAATGATGACAATAATAATACAATGCTTGAAATAGGAACCAAAAACAACAGTAGCACCGAGACACAACATGTAACAACACTGTAGACTAAGCTAAGCACAGTTTAAACCCGATGAAAACAAATAAAGGATAACAAGTAACAACTCAATAAGAACAACCTCTATCACACCAGGTTTATCCAAGAATTTTCACGAGGTACCAAACCTCAAAATCACAAATCACAGGTCCCTATTCGAGAACCCTAATCACTTGGCATCTTGTGCCCACATTACAACTGGTAACTGCACGGACGACTCACGTTCCAAGAGGGTAACAATATCTAATATCCGCATGGACCACTCACATGACAACAATAAGAATGACTCATGACTGTACGGAAAACTCACGTGCCAACATGATAACTCTCACACATAAGGCAAGTACACAGGAGTACATGTAAATGGTCAAAACATCAGGATTCATCTTCTTAGGCCGATATAGGTGATTTATTTATATGTATGCTTGTGCAAGTGTTCTACCACAATTCAAGTCAACAAGTAAGAGAGAGACAATGAATAACACATAAGAAACAATCACCACAAAATGTGCAGTGTAATAAAGACAACAATGAAATTAAACAACGAATAGTACAACAAGATTAGATACACAGAACTAAGAAAATAGTGCAACACGGAGAAAGAAAATTAGTAGTGCGAAAGGGAAAAACAATCAAAGACAAGTACAAAAGAATTGGAAAATGTCAACAAGAGCCACTATCGAGGTACCGCCTTGTAGTCTCAAATCACAAAATGAATCACAATCTTTCCTTATATTACCAGGGGAGCCTTTACATTTGGTTTTGAAAATCATTTTTTCCGAAATAACATCCCACATTTTATCCTACCTTATCACACCACATGGCTTCTAGTAGTTACCCTACTAGCCACGTGCATCAAACCAACCTTATCTCACCGCATGCATCTCAATACCTAGTACTTGTACCACCGCACGCGTATCAATATCACAACGTATTATAAATCGCGCCTCAAGTGCCCAAAATCACAGTTTGCCAGAGAAACCAAACAATAAAAGAATTTCACAATAAGGAGCGCACGGATCAACCAAAACGTACAACAACAAAAAAACAACAATGACACGAGAATACGATGATTAAATCATCACAAGAACTTCAGAACACAAAGAAACGAAAGAACGAGCACACGAAGAAAGACACAACACAAAATGATGGTCTCAATATGAATAGATCAACAAGGGAGAGATAATGTGTAACAATGATTCCACAAAAGTACAACCAACGATAAGAGAGATAGAATGAATCAATGACCCCAAATAAGAATACATCAACAATGAAAGGGATACCAAACTTTAATTAAGGCTAAGTAATTACGGAAGTGATAATAGTACTTTCAATCAAGGTTAAGCAAAATACGGACCAGATAATAAAAATTTCAATTAAGGTTAAGAAATTATGGAAAGGATAGCATGACAATAAAAGAGGCAATAACTTCAGTTAAGTCACACTAGAGTTTAATCGGTAATAAGGGTAGAACATGAAGCAATTAATTCCAAAAAAAGACACGTAAGGGTGAATTTAGTAAATGGGGAGTTTAACATGACAAAACAACTTCATATCTTATGAACATAAGAACCTAAAAGCCCTAAAAATTCACATTTCCACAAATAAACCCGAGCACGTACTCATCACCTAGCATACACAGCCTTCACATGACACAATTAACACAAAATGACTCAAATCCTAAGGGGTAATTCCCTCACACGAAGTTAGGCAAGATACTTACTTCAAAGAAGCTAGATAATTACTCTAAAATGACCTTCTTGAGTGAAACAACCTCCGAACGGCTCAAATCTATAATAACTGCAAATCATAAATAAAACTCATAGGTAATAATCTAGATTATAAAGCCTCAATCTTTAACAAAAACTAAAAAGTCAACCCCCGGGACCGCACTTTAGAACCCAATAAAATTTATAAAATCCGAACACCCATTTCGATACGAGTCCAACCATACAAAAATTATCAAATTCCGATATCGAATCGCCCTTCAAATCCTCATTTTACATTTTGAAAGATTTTTATAAAATTTCTCATTTTTTCCCTTTCAGTTCACTAATTAATGAGATAAATAAGTATGAAATTATGAAATATAATCATTTTCGGATAAGGAACACTTATCCAAATCAAACTCGTGAAGAACGCCGCAAAAATCGCCCAAATCCGAAGTATACAACTCAAAATATGAAGAGAATAGCCAAAACCTTGACTTGTGCACCTGCGCACTCACATTTGCGAGCAAATTCCCGCATCTGCGGATTCCACTCAAAAGTTGACTTGTCGCACCTGCGGACATTCTTCCGCTTATGCGCAACAGCAGGTGCGCATGCCCAAATTGCTTCTGCGCCCCATCTCGCCTCTGCGTCCAATATCTCACTTCTATGGAGCCGCAGATGCACACCAATTTCTGCATCTACAAAGACTGCTAGCCCAACCTTTCTCGCTTCTATGCTTTCATATTCGCACCTGCGCCCAGTGGTCCGCAGGTGCGACCACACCAGAACTCAACCCAAATCAGCCTCACCCAAGAATGTTCCAATTGATTCGAAGCTCGCCCGAAACTCACCCGAGCCTCTGGGGACCCTATTTGAATATGCCAACAAGTCCTATAACATAATACGAACCTACTCGAGTCATCAAATCACATCAAACCACGTTTAAACTACGAATCGCACCTCGAAACGAACTTATAAAATTTCAAATCTTGCAACTTGCAAAAGTCGTGCCAAAACATGTCAAATCAACCCGGAATGACGTCGAATTTTGCATGCAAGTCCCAAATGACATAATGGAGCTAAATTAACTCTCGGAATCACAATCCTAGCCCGATATAGACCAAGTCAACTCCCGGTAAAACCTCTCAATCTTACAAAACTTCAACTTTTCAATTTTTGCCAAAAGCTTCAAATTATCCTACGGGCCTCCAAATCCAAATCCGGACTCATTCCTAAGTCCAAAATCACCATAAGGATCTTGGAACCATCAAAATGCCATTTCGGAGTCGTCTACACCAAAGTCAAATTGCGATCAACTCTTACCGCTTAAGCTTCTAAAACAAGAAAGCTTCTTCCAAATTGACCCTGAATCATTCGAAAACTGAACTCGACCCATCACGCAAGCCATAATACTCAATACGAAGCTGCTTGAGACCCGAAGCCACAGAACAAGACGCTAATTCTCAAAATGAGCGGCCTGGTCGCTACAACTAATAAAGATAATCTGGTTATCCAAATCATACAATTTATACACTTTCTGATTCTCAGCATATCTCAATAGAACTAATTTAATTGCTCTTGGGGAAAATTTATCCTTCTTCATAACGTCAGTAACATAGCAAAAACACTCTATAACTCTCATAGTGATAAAGTCTTGCCATAAACGAGTTCATAAGGAGACTTGGTACTCGATACTACAGATGTCAACCTATTGATGACATATGCAACAACTATGATGCATTCTCCCAAAAACTTAATAGGTAAGTGGACCTATATCCTGATTGCTCTAGTTGTCCCTAATATGTGCATGTACCTTGTCTCAACTATACCATTCTTTGTGGAGTATAGGGACATGAACTTTGGTGAATTATTTTGTTCCTTTTGTATAGGTCACTACAATAAGAGTGGAAATTTTTTGACCTATTTCAGATATAAAAACTTTAACTTTCTGTCCAAATTGAGTAGCAACCATCACAATGAAACCCCTCAATAGAACTACAACATCAGATTTAAGATACAAAAATTAACCCCAAGTCAATATATAATAATCATCAATCAATGTTAGAAAATACTTCATTCCATTATGTGTTAGCACGTTATAGGGCCCCACGCATCCATATGCAACAATTCAAACTTGTGTTCAATCTTACTGGTAATTAGAAAGAGAATTTTTGACTGCTTTGCTAATGGACATACATCACAATAAATAATACTAAAACTACCATTGTTCTCAAAAGTATTTAACTTCCTAAGTATAGACATATGGACATGTCCCATTCTCTTATGACAAAAGCACTGCAGAGACACAACTTATTGCTTCCATAGACTTCATATCTCTAAGCTGAATTGTCTTATTTTGTGAGCATAGTACATAAAGTACATCATCCTCTTTATCAATCTCCTTCACCCTCCAAGTTAAGAGATCCGGAAACACACAAATGCCAGGAAAAAAAGTGACACAACAGTTCAAATCTCTTATCACCTTTGACACAGACGTGAGATTGAACGTAAAGGCTGGTACACACAACACATCTTTAAGAAATTCACTTCCTGTTAGTGGACAATTTCCAATTTGGGATACCTCTGCTGAATCACCAGTTGGTAGTTGAACCTTAGAGTTCGTCACTGACACACCATTATTCAACATGGATTTGACACCAACCATATAGTTTTAGCTGCACCAGAATCCACAATCCATTTCATACTAGTTAATTCAGTTAATAGAGGCTTACCTGCCAGGTGACTATATTGTTCCTTAGTAAAAAATGGTGCTGCAGCTATATTCATGTGACCAATTAACTGCTGGCCAAATTCTCCCCCTGCATTAGCCACATTGACTTTTCTTTTCCCTTTGAAATCAGCTGAATAACCTATTACCTTATATCAATTATCTTTCCTGTGACCTTTCATGTGATAGACCTCACACTTCATCAACTTGAAACAATTTTTCCTATTGTAACCCTTCAGGTTACAACAATCTCAGTACATATTATAATTCTTTCTATTCCTTTGTACTATTCATGTACCTCCCTTTGTTGTGAACAAAGCTATTGATTCAATGCCATCTCCTCCCAAATTAAGCATTCCAGAAGCAACTTTATGACTTTCTTGTACCAGCATGGCATATGCATGGTTTAAACTCGGAGTTGGTTCCATCATAAGGATTTGACTCCATGCTTGACTATAGGAGTCATTGAATCCCACTTGGAGATGTAGCAATCTCTGGTTTCACAAATGAACCGCATACTCGTTGGATTCACCACAATTACAGGAAGCGAATGCAACAATGGTATCTATTTCAACCCAAAGATCTTTCGTTTTTGAGTAATAGACAAAAAGAACCGAAACACCCTGTGTTACTGTAAATATTGCTTGAAGCAAATGATAAATCCTCATCAGATTGACTTTTTCAAACCTCTCTTGAAGATTATTGTAGACAAGAGATGCATTTGAGCTTTAGTGGATTGCACTAAGTAAATTTTCACTTACATTGCTAGTAAGCCACGAAATTACTATCACATTACATCAATCTCATTATTTTCCCAAATCGCCTTTGTAATCATCGCTCCTAAGCCGAGCGTCAACCGAAAACAACCTCTCTTCTTTCTTGAAGGTAGGGGTAAGGTTTGCGTACACACTACCCTCTCGAAACCCCACATATGGTATTACACTAGGTTTGTTATTCTTGTTGCCTCTGTAATCATCGCGCTTCATTCAGCCCTCTATAAATCCTAGCTCGTTCTTCACTAACAATGGTACTTTCATGGCTCGACTCCATAATGAATTTTAATCCATGCAGACCAGCTCAATTCCGATCTGGACAGCTCCTGGAGTATTGCCAGCACCAAGGAAAAGAGGATGATTATGGTCAATCACTATCGAACTGCTACCACTAAGTTCGCTTGAAGTACCAATTATGTTTTAACTAACAATATCATCAATCACTATTGGATTTGAGAAATTAGGGTTTTCTCGCCAAAACTATCTGAATTCCTCATTTTTCCTATCAATTCGTAAAAAATCCCTCAGTTCAGTACTTAGCAAGCTTTGATACCATGTTAAGTTTGCTACTTCTCAACCATGATCAATATATTCAATCTTAGACGAGGAATGAGAAGACTACAAGAAGAAGAGAAAACTGAGGATTTTTTATTAATCTACCGAATCTCAATTAGTTACAAATGAAGCACTAACACAAAATATCTAACCTATCTCACACAGAAACACACACACACACATCCAAGCTAACTAAGTTAACCAACTACTAACTAACTATACCGTACATCTGGCCCCCGCTGATATCCAGCTCAGCATCCGTGCACCTTAGTACATCTTACTAATTCCTTCACAGACTCAACTTCGACCAATTGATCTGTAGTACTATCTATAACTATGTCACGACCCGAAATCACACCTCAAGACCGTGGTGGTGCCTAGCCGAACTTGCTAAGCAAGCCAACTCAGAAACAACAAATATTTTTATTATTTAATAGATAGATATACCAATAAAAGAAGGAAATAGCCACAAAACAATGATAGCATCCAGTAAAAACCAACCACATCCTAAACACGGCCAATACAATTTGCCCCCAAGACTAGGTGGCACAAGTACACGAGCAAACTACGAAAATGAGATCAAGTCTGCATACATGTCAAGATGTCTGAAATACAAATAGACAAAAATATATAAAAGGAATAGGAACTCGGGAACTGCGAAGTAGATCTATGAAGTGCAGTTCACCCCAAGTCTCCATAATATATCCCGGCCTAATTAGGAAGCTCTTCTAGGACCCACATGAGGATATACATAAAAAGATTTGCAGAAACGTAGTATGAGTACCTCATAAGCGGTACCTAATCTAACATTGAAGCAGTAGTGGCGAGGCTAGATGCTTCCGAATACTTACCACACAAGTTTAGTAATAGAATTTAACAAACGAACAATAAAGCTTATCATGAATAACAAGAGTCAGAGATATCAATGGATAAACATGCTTTTCTAGCATAGAAATAACCCTATAACTACTAAGATATAATAGTAAAAGACAACGTGCTCAAATAACGGAGCCGGGACTCCCAATTAACATATACATATGTCAAGTAATACTTTATGGTGAAATAAATACTTAAAACAATTCAATAATAAGAATGCATGCCCAACCGGTACAAGATCCATGTACCCCGATACACAATTCATTTATCACATAATTTGGTATAAAATTTATGTATCGACCTGGTATAATATTCATGCACCGACCATGCTCATAAGACCCAAAGTAACATGGGTTATCACCTGACTCCGGAGGGACGAATCCAAATCCAAGCGCAAGAGGGCATAATAGAATCCATTAAAAATAGATAGTCGATCATCATTTCTGATGTTCCATATCTATATCTCACCCGCACGCTTACCCTTCATGCCATCCTCAAATCACGTATCCATTATCGAAAATGTATGTATATGCTCAAGAATTATAGGTAAAAGGTGCAAAAAGACTTAATAAATATCATACCGATATGTGCTCATGAAATCTCTATGTGCCTATGGAAAATTAAAAAATTCAACATATCAAGAATAGGTTACCATGCCTTCACAATTAATCACAAACCTGACATGATTTCTAGCAAGAATAAGAAAGCAAACGTAGTCACATATGCCAAATAAATCATGAATCAAGCGAGCACATAGTCATACAAGCATGAAAGAACCCAATTCCCCCCGATCATGAAATAATTCGGTGAATGCATATACGCTCTCCATCACATATATACATGTCACGACCCCAAAACACCCGTCGTGATGGCGCATGTCGTGGAATCAGAAAAGCCACACATTTTTGTTGAAGTAAGATTATTTTTTAGAAGAATTGTAAATTCAGTAGCGAAAATATCAACAATAATCCATTTAAAAGTTGAACATCATTTAAAACCAAACCCAGATCTAGTGTCGCCGAATCATGAGCTACTACAAGGTAAGAGTCCCGAAATACAAAATAGACAACATAGTCTGGAATAATATAAATGCGACAGGAGGATAAAGAAGGATAAATTGAGGTTGCGATCGCCAGCTGCTACCTCGAAGCCTCCAGGGAACTCTGCCAACCGATCAACCACTGCTACCCGGCCTCGATAAACCTAGATCTGCACACAAGGTGCAGGGGGTAACGTGAGTACACCAACTCAGAAGTAACAAACCCAAACTACGGGCTGAGAGGTAGTGACGGAATAAACCTCAATAATTGTAATGAAAACAGTACACAGAATTTAGGCATGTTCATAGTTTTAACAGATAATGAAACAGAATATGATCGATATGATAAGTAACCCAGGTATATCTTAGTACTCTACATGTCAATGTATCAATAGTTTGGAAATACACATGGTGTTCACAACTCTCACATCAAAGTCCACTCAGTACTGTATATGGCTCTCGGGCCGAAGGAAGATCCATCCCCGATATTACACAAACACCGGTGACCGTAGTCACTCAGTACTGAGGAAAAGGCTAATCCAGCCCCACAGAGAAGATCCATCTCCGGAACACAACACTCGGACAAGATCCATGTCCAGGGACGATCCATCTCTCACATATCATTGTAACGACCCGACCGGTCGTTCCTTGAGATTACCCCATTTCCCTTATTTCTGCATTGTTATGTATCGCTATCTGGTTTTTGATGTGTTGGATCAGTTGGTTTGGGTCCGGAGTGGTTATGGTGAGAGTTTAGGCATTTAACCTTTTAAAGTAGCCTAATAGTTGAGAAAGTCAACTGAGGGTTGACTTATTGGTAAAGGACCTTAGAATGCGGATTTTATGGCTAGAATAGCTTCTCTAGGTGATTTGGGACTTGGGAGTGTGTTCGGAATATTTTTTTGATGTCCGGAGTAGAATTAGGCTTGAATTGGCGAAAGTTAGTTTTTGGCAATTTCCGGTTGGCAGTGAAAAATAGGCTATCGGGGTCGGAATGGAATTCTGAAAGTTGAAACGATTTCGTAATGTCATTTTGGATATGTCTGCAAAATTTTAGGTTAATCGGAGGTGTTTTGGATGGTTTCGACGTAGTTGGCGAAATTTGGAAGTTTCAAAGTTCTTAGGCTTGAGTTTGATGTAAAAATTGGTGTTTTCGTGTTTTTTTTGGTGCTTTAAAGGATCGAATAAATTTGAATGATGTTATGGGATATGTTGGTATGTTTGGTTGAGGTCCCGAGGACCTCGGGTGTGTTTCGGATGGTTAGCGGACCAACTTTTGGCTTGAATTCTGGGCAGATTTGTTGCTGGTGTGAGGTTCTAGTTTCCTTCTATGCGATCACGGGAGGATGTTTGTGATCGCGTAGAGTAAAATAGTGGGGCAGACATTTTTTTCTATGCGATCGCGTGGTTAGGATTGCGATCGCATAGGTTGGGCAGGATAGGCAGTGCGATCGCGTGGGTGGTTCTGCGATCGCGTAGAGTATTTTGAGGTGCGTGTATGGGGTGGAGAATCGTTCTATGCGATCGTGTGTGTTGGTCTGCGATTGCGTTGGTTGGTCTGTGCATCGCGGTCGCGTGCCAAGGTTCGCGATCGCAATGAAGGAAATTTTATAGCTGGGCAGAATGTTTTAAAAGGTTTGTTGTGCGAAATTGGTTTTCATATCTTCCATTGTTGCATGCGAAATTGAGAGCTTTTGAGAGGGAATTGAAGGAAAATCAAGGGAAGTCATCTGGAGGTAAGAATTTCAACTTCTTAACACGCTTCTATGTCAATTCTAAAGTGATTAAACCACAAAAAAATTCTGCAAATTTAGCCAAAGTTGGGGAAGAAGGGTGCATGGAAAATTTATTTTTCTTTTGAGGATTTCAGTGGGCAATTGTGATCCGATTTTAGTATTCTTGGTATGCATATAATTGTGGGAGGACGAGGGTTCTAATGATGTAAAAATTTTTGGATTTCGAGACGTGGGCCCGGGGCTCGGGTTTGGCCGAATTTCGAGATTTTTGTTTAATTTGACGATTTTCGAGTGGGTTGTATTCCATGAGTATATATTGATGATGTTAACTGGTTCGGGCTAGATTCGGAGCAATCGGGATCCAATTTGAGGGGGCAAAGGCATAGAGGACTAGTGTCGCGGAACGGTAGAGGTAAGTAATGGTCTTAAATCTTGTCCTGAGGGTATGGAACCCCGGACTGCATTATTTTCTTACTAAATTTGGAATGGTGCACATGTCAGATGACGAATATGTGGCGCGTACTGATTTTTGTATTGGACTAGGTCCTCTTTGCGGCGACTAATGAGTTGCACATTTACTCAGAATCTTATATTAAATGATGTTCTAAAGATTTGTGAAATATTTGGGCTATAAGCTGTGTTTGGGCCTCGTGCCGATCTGTTTAGACCTTTTGAGGGTGTTTTACTGCTGTTTTCCTCACTACCTGTTGATGGTTTTACTCAGCATCATTGTGCATACTATTTTATTTGAAACTCAGCATGATTTACACTACATGAGCATTAAAATGATGTTTTTGGGTCGAGTACCCCGTTCTATTACTTCGCTCGAGGGGCTTTTCGAGTGGTTCCACCGAGTGTGGCCGAGGCCAAGAGTGATGGTGAGGTGCTGAGTGATATTAGCGCTTGGGATGAAGAAGCCCCTCCGGAGTCTGTACACACCCCCAGTGAGCGCACCAAGTGCGAGTGATTGAGTGATTGGGAGGCATGAGTGGCTGTGAGGTGCTGAGTGATTGTGAGGTGCTGAGAGATTGTGAGGCATGCCCGAGGGGCTGATTATGAAACATGTTTTTGCCCAAGGGGCTACTTATGATTTTACTACATTCATTTTGCATACCAAATCTTTGTTTTAAAGTGTTAAAAATGTGCATTGTTTTAAGGACTTTTATGAAGTTGATTTCTAAGGCATGATGATTTCGTATATCTATGTATACTATTGGAAAGTAAGGACGTGTATATTGTGACTTGGTGGCATTGATTTTTATGTGATTCCTTGCTACTTAGACTTGATTTATTTCCATTACTACTGAGTTGGCGTACTCACATCATTCCCTGCACCTCTGTGTGCAGATTCAGGAGCAGAGATCGAGCATTAGCTTATATATATATATATCGCGGCGGAGCCGGATCGTGGGGATATAGAGGTAGCTGTTCAGCGTTCGCAGCATCTCTGCTTTCCCTGCCTGTTGTACTTAGCCTTGATTCGGAATTTTTGTATCATAATACTTTATTTTGGACTATTCACTAGATGCTCATGACTTGTTGGTTCCGAGTTTTGGGGATGGCGGTACTGTATATATATAAAACTTGCCTATTATGTTAAGTAAACTTTCTGTATATTGTTATGAATTGCTTGAACTTAAATGCGATTTTCAAAAGAAATTGTGAACACGCGGTAGTCGGCTAGCCTAGTTCCACGATAGGCGCCATCACGGCCGGTTAGGATTTGGGTCGTGACAATCATCAACTTCGTACAAGATACAAGCCCAGGGAAGATCCATCCCTCAATATCAATGCGCTCACTGGGGGGTGTAAAGACTCCGAAGGGGCTCCTATAGGCCCAAGCTCTATATTAAGACAACGAAGGCATGGTCAGAGTATTGCTGCGGTGTGCAGTCCGATCTCATAACTCTCTCAATAGCAGGCTCTCGGCCTCACTTAGTCACCACTCTCCAGTCTCGCTCACATGGGCTCACAAATGCATGAACTAGCCCGAAACAATGATAAATATATAAAAATCAACAATTACCAAGACTGAGGAGACAACAATATACAACCACTCGGGTCTCAGCAATTTCGGCGTGAAGCCCTAGCATTTGACTTAACATGATTTCTAGCATGTTTGCATGTAAACGACCGCTTGGATCTCAACAGTATCGGCGTGAAGCCTTAATATATATAACTTATCATGATTTCTCTCATGTTCGCATTATTCACATTAATAGAAGCATAGATATCATCAGGGAATAATCACTAAGTGGTGCCATGGAATGAACAAGGTCAAAGGTCTCACGGTTCATGCCCTCACGCCTGTCACTTGGCATGTGCATCACCAATTCTAATCACATAACAAGTAGTTCGGGGTTTCGAACCCTCAGAACCAAGTTTGGAAACGTTACTTACCTCAAACCGGCTAAAATCCTAGCCCCTATGCCTTTGCCTCTAGACTCGACCTCCGATTGCTCCAAATCTACCAAAAATCAGATTTATACGATTAATATATACCAAGGAATGAATTCCGCTCGAAATTATCAAATTCAACCAAATATCCCGAAATTGGCCAAACCCGACCCCCGGGCCCACATCTCGGAATTCGATAAAAATTATAAAACTGGAATCCTTACACTCTCACGAGTTTATACATACCAACTACACTAAAATCCGGCAACAAATGGCCCCTCAAATACTCAATTCAAAGTCTAGAACCTCAAGCCCTAATCCCTCAAATTACACCATTAAATCCCACTAATTTCATGATTAATCAGTCAAATACCAACATAAAATCGAGTATTAGGTTCAAAAACGTTACTTCAATGTGTTTCCCTTGAATCCGTCTTCAAAATCCCTCAAAAAGATCCAAACCCGTCTTAAAAAATGGTGAAATATAAGAAAATTCGAGAAGGCATCATTTTATACTTTCTGCCCATCGACTACCGCAACTGCGGAACATCACCCGCACCTGCGGACTCGCACCTGCGGTCCCAGGTGCACACCTGCGAAGAATCACTTAAACGCCCCCTTCGCATCTGCGGCCCACTACTCGCACCTGCGGGCTCGCAGGTGCGACCAACCTTCCGCACCTCCGCTAACTGCCCAGGCCTCCACTTCCGCTTCTGCGATGCTCACTCCACACCTGTGATCATCGCACCTGCGGCTCCCCATCCGGAGGTGCGGACACACCAGAAGATCACACCAGCATTGTTTTTCAGTAGTTCAGCTTCCCCAAATTCAATCCGTTGACCATCCAAAACACGCCCGAGGCCCTGGGGGCCTCAACCAAAATACCAACACGTTATATATCAACACACGAACTAAGTCGAACCCTTGGAACACTAAAACCAACATCAAATCACCCAATTTACTCGAAATTCAAGCCTAAGGATTTCTAAACTTCCGAAATTCGCCAATGATGCTGAATCTGACCAAACCTCATCCGAATGACCTGAAATTTCGCACACACATCCCAAATGACACTACAGACCTATTCTAACTTTTGGAATTCTATTTCGACCCCGATAGCTAATTTTCCACTGCCGACCGAAAATCGCCAAAAATCCTATTTCGCCAATTCAAGCCTTAATTCTACCACGGACCTCCAAATAACATTCCGAATGCACTCCTAAGTCCCAAATCACCTAACGAAACCAGCCAAACCATAAAAACCCCATTCCGAGATCATATACCTATAAGTCAAATTTCTTGTTGACTTTTCCAACTATTGAACCAAGCTGAGAGACTAAGTGTCTCATTTCTCTCCACAATCACTCTGAACCCAAGCCAACCAACCCAACATAACAAAAAAGAGATGGACCACTCAAACAATGAAGCAGAAATAGGGAAAACGGCTAAACTCTCGGAACGACTGGCCGGGTCGTCACATTCTCCCCCTCTTAAACAAACGTTCATTCTCGAACGTGCCAAGAGTTGTTCCAAAAGACACCAGACCACCGAATAACCTTAACATGCACATACCCGGGGGGTGAACCCATGTCACTCTACCTCGCATCGATCTAATAACACAACACATTCGAATGCCACCATATCCAACCTAATCCCTACGCCTTAGAACCCAAATTCCACGTTAGAACTTATCTACAAGATTAGAATCACGCCTCCACACACTGTATATGTCTGAACATGGTGTATCCAACCAGAGTCGTAACTCAAGACGACGTCACATGATATATCACCTATCTCGAACACTCTTAACGATAAGCTTAAATCATAACAGACGCCCAAGCCACCCAAATGCCGGTAATAAACCCGACATCAAACAGAGACCCGTTATAACACCTTAATATACTGCCAATGATGAGAGAAACACGCAGAAACCCATAACCACTTGTCGTATCAACAAGTGATGGAACTCTCTCCCTTTGACAGGAAATATAGCAAAACTTCTAAGTCGATCAGCGTCAATCTCCTCGCAAATATGCCGTAACCAGATCCGATAACACCCATTCTAGGTTCGATGACCTCTTCTCATCCGTCACAACCACTCCAGTAACATGACACATCAATACCACTTAAAGCCATAACCTGTGCAGTCCGTGCACCAATAGACAACACCCCAAATGTACCCAAACATGAAAAATGACACCAGACAAGAAAAACCATCCCACAATATTAGCGGGTAACACTACAACGTAATGCTAGGAACTCCTCACACACGGCAGAACCAAAAACACACGAATCCTACACACGAGGATCCTATTTAACATACTCCGCTGCAATACGTGAACCCTATCCGAATGCCGGTCCATATTATACCCCTTGCTCAGTCTTGCTCAAAATCAAAAACCACACGAGACTCGATATCAAGTACTCAAAGTGTATTACCATAACCACGGGAAATCAGACAATACCATGCCACACGAATCTGAAAGAACACAACCCATACGTCCAAATCGTATGATACCTATCTGCTTTACCTTAATCAAAGTCCGCTATAAGGCCCCAACAGAACCTCACTATGCGTGCCTAAAACCAACGAACCGCCGCTCCCAGAAGCAGGGACGAGTAACTTCTAGATCATCCGGGAGCACAGATAAACCCAATAGCCACTAACTGACACCCTCACAATAGGTCTACGGAGCCAAACAACCCGATTCGATGCAAAGCACCTATCCCCACAGGGCCTACTAAGGAACCCCAAAATGATCCGGTCATATACCATAGACCAATGACCCTCCGAAGGCCCATAATGAATGAATCACATCACACACTACCCCCTATAACCTTGGCTATAACTCTACAACCTATAACTACGAAATCATCTACTTATTCGAGTTTCCAGACTCAAAACCCTCAAAGAACACCAATCACCACACCCGATCTCAATTTTGTCGCCTGAATGACTAATACTTCTCCAATACCCGATCACACCACGAGGAAATACCCCATACGATCTATAGGTGCCACAAGGCCGGACTTGAATACTCACAGCCAAAAAACAAGGGGAGTGCCGCCCCATCATTGAGATATCCATAAAGAAATACATAGAGCATCTTTTCAAACTTACATCTACATCAAGTCATACCTAAAAGTATCATCATCTATCTAATCAGAACACATAGAAACTGACCATACTGAGAAATGACACATCCACCCGGGCCTCCAGACCCCCGATAGGCACCACACCTGACCGACACACACATTGCATAACAATAACATCACCCACAAGGGCGAGCACATGAACAGATGTAACTAAGGGCTCACGGGTCATATATAGAGAATGGGAAAAATATAATGAACATGTGAATATGAAAAAAAAATAGAATCAAATAAAAACTGAAGCATGTCATGACAGACTAGAACAATACCTAGGATCACGGCATCAGAAGCCATCGCATCCAGTCTGGCTGAAAATGCATAAAATTGGGTATGATCACCACTGGATCGACCTCCCCCTCTAGGGCGACCCCTAACTGCCTGACCCCCACCTCTAGCTGCCTAGAGGGGCGTTGCAGCAACTGGGACTGAAGCCGCAGGCTGACTCCTCTACTGATAAACACCTCCTGCAAGACGGGGACAAAACCTCTTGATATGGTCCACATCTCCACACTCAAAGCAACCCCTCTCGGAGAATGGCACTGGGGGCTGAAGGGAACCCCTAGCACCAGGATAACCACTAGAAGAACCAGGCATAGATGAACCCTGAACCGATGGTGCACAAGATGAACTCTGAGCTGGAAGGGCACTGAATGATGGGTTCCCCTGATGCAAAAACAGGGACTGAAGCTACAGGCTGACTCCTCTACTGATAAGCACCTCCTGCAAGACGGGGACAAAACCTCTTGATATAGTCCACATCTCCACACTCAAAGAAACCCATCTCGGAGAATGGCACTGGGGGCTGAAGGGAACCCCTAGCACCAGGATAACCACTAGAAGAACCAGGCATAGATGAACCCTGAACCGATGGTGCACAAGATGAACTCTGAGCTGGAAGAGAACTGAATGATGGGTTCCCCTTATGCGAACTGTGAGGATCACGACCAACCGATCCACCACGATAACTTGAGCGACCTGGCTGCGCTTGCCTGAATGGACGACCTCTGCCGTGCTGAGGCTCCCCCCTTGAGGAACACCACCAAAACTCCCAGCTCCTCGAGACCTCTTGGACTCCCTCTCGATTCGCTCCTGGAGGAAAAATGACTCAATCTCTCTGGAAATGTCAACCACCTCCTCAAAAGAAGCGCCAGATACCCTCTCCCTAGTTAGAAAAATGTGAAGCTGATAAGTGAGGACATCAACGAACCTACTGATCCTCTCCATGACCGTGGGAACTATCCAAATAGCATGATGGGACAATTCGAAGAACCTCATCTCGTACTGCATCACGGTCAGGTCCCCCTGACACAACTGCTCAAACTCCCTGCGCAGCTCCTCCCTGCGGGACTACGGTACGTACTTCTCCAGGAAAAGAAAGGGGAACTGGCGCCAGGTAAGGGGCGCTGCATCAGCAGGTCTACACCTCTCATAGGCCTCCCACCAAGCGAGGGCAGCTCCTGAGAACTGGAAGGTAGTAAATGGGACTCCACTAGCCTCCAATATCCTTACTGTGCGGAGAATCCTCTGATACTTGTCTAAGAAGCCCTAGGCATCCTCCCCCTCAGTACCACTGAAAGTCGGGGGCTGGAGTCTACTAAATCTCTCCAACCTGCGCTGCTCATTGTCTGCCAAAGCTGGGATGAAAATGTTTTGGGCTGGAGCTACCCCCGGTGTCTGAAGCCCCTAGGTAACCTGCTCGAGTGTCCGGGAGGCTGGAGTCTGAGTGCCTCCCCCCGGCTTGAGAAGTAGCGACAGTAGTAGACATAGCGACTTCCTGTGCAAGACTGGTGCACACCGTCAAAATCTAAGCTAGGGTCTCCTGAAGATAATAGGCACTGCCGGTTCCTGAGCCGGTCTCGCTGGAACATCTGCGGCAGGGACCTGATCCTGAACAATAAGAGGGTCCACAAGTACTGGCCTGGCTGCTGCGTGGGCTGAACCCCTCCCTCTGCCATGGCATCGACTGCGGCCTCGACCTCTGGCTGATATCTGGTCACCCTTATCAGTAGCGCGAGTCCTCACCATCTATGAGAGAATGAGAATAACAAGAAGTTTACTTCCAGGAATCAACAGATTCGCACGACATATTCAAGAATGTGAGATTTTTCCTAAGGGTTTTGTAGCCTCTCGAAGATAAGTACAAACGTCTCCGTATTGATCCGCATGACTCTACTAAACCTGCTCATAACTGGCGAGACCTATGTAACCTAGTGCTCTGATACCAACTTGTCATGACCCCAATACACCCCTCGTGATGGCGCCTGTCCTGGAATCAGGCAAGCCACACATTTTTGTTGAAGTAAGATTGGTTTTCAGAAGAATTGTAAATTCAATAGTGAAAATATCAACAATAATCCATTTAAAAGTTTAACATCATTCAAACATCATTTAAAACCAAACCCAGATCTAGTGTCGCCGAATCATGAGCTACTACAGGGTAAGAGTGCCGAAATACAAAATAGACAACATAGTCTGAAATAATATAAATGCGACAGGAGGATAAAGAAGGAGACATCGAGGCTGCGATCGCCAGCTGCTATCTCAAAGCCTCCAGGGAACTCTACCAACCGATCAACCACTACTACCCGGCCTCGATGAACCTGGATTTGCACACAAGGTGCAGGGGGTAACGTGAGTACACCAACTCAGAAGTAACAAACCCAAACTACGGGTTGAGAGGTAGTGACAGACTAAACCTCAATAATTGTAATGAAAACAGTACACAAAATTTAGGCATGTTCATAGTTTAACAGATAATGAAACAGAATATGATCGATATGATAAGTAACCCAGGTATACCTCAGTACTCTACATGCCAATGTATCAATAATTTGGAAATGCACCTGCTGTTCACAACTCTCATATCAAAGTCCACACAGTACTATATATGGCTCTCGGGCCCAGGGAAGATCCATCACGGATAGTACACAAACACCGGTGACAGTAGTCACTCAGTACTGAGGAAAAGGCCGATCCAGCCCTACGGAGAAGATCCTTCTCCGGAACACAACAGTCGAACAAGATCCATGTGCAGGGACGATCCATCCCTCACATATCATCAACTTCGGACAAGATCCATGCCCAGTAATGATCCATCCCTCACATATCATC
This sequence comes from Nicotiana knightiana, assembly GCA_005239525.1. Classification (NCBI taxonomy): domain Eukaryota; kingdom Viridiplantae; phylum Streptophyta; class Magnoliopsida; order Solanales; family Solanaceae; genus Nicotiana; species Nicotiana knightiana. Next base: position 94,673 of record ML418675.1, on the reverse strand, counting down.
AACTTCGGACAAGATTCAAGCCCAGGGAAGATCCATCCCTCAATATTAATGCGCTCACTGGGGGTGTAAAGTTTCCGGAGGGGCTCTTATTGGCCCAAGTGCTATATCAAGTCAACGAAGGCATGGTCAGAGTATCGCTGCAGTGTGCAGTCCGATCTCATAACTATCTCAATAACAGGATCTCGGCCTCACTCAGTCACCACTCTCCAGTCTCGCTCACATGGGCTCACAAATGCATGAACTAGCCCGAAACAATGATAAATATATAAAAATCAACAATTACCGAGACTGAGGCATGAAATGATATGCAATGACAAGACTAAGTGTTCAAAATGAAACAAAAACATAAGGAGACAGCAATATACGACCACTCGGGTCTCAGCATTTTCGGCGTGAAGCCCTAGCATTTGACTTAACATAATTTCTAGCATGTTTGCATGTAAACGACCACTCGGATCTCAACAGTATCCGCGTGAAGCCTTAATATATATAACTTATCATGATTTCTATCATGTTCGCATAATTCACATTAATAGAAGCATATATATCATCAGGGAATAATCACTAAGTGGTGCCATGGGATGAACCAGGTCACAAGTCTCACGGTGTACGCCCTCACACCCGTCACTTGGCATGTGCATCACCAATTCTAATCACATAACAAGTAGTTCGGGGTTTCAAACCCTCAGAACCATGTTTGGAAACGTTACTTACCTCAAACCAGCTAAAATCCTAGCCCCCAATGCCTTTGCCTCTAGACTCGGCCTTCGATTGCTCCAAATCTAACAAAAATCAGATTTATATGATTAATATATACCAAGGAATGAAGCCCACTCGAAATTATCAAATTCAACCAAAATTTCCGAAATTGTCCAAACCCGACCCCGGGCACACATCTCAGAATTTGATAAAAATTATAAAACTGGAATCCTTACACCCTCACGAGTTCATACATACCAACTACACTAAAATCCGACAACAAATGGCCCCTCAAATCCTTAATTCAAAGTCTAGAACCTCAAGCCCTAATCCCTCAAATTACACCATTAAATCCCACTAATTTCATGATTAATCAGTCAAATACCAACATAGAATCGAGTATTAGGTTCAAATACGTTACTTTAATGTGTTTCCCTTTAATCCCTCTTCAGAATCCCTCAAAAAGCTCCAAACCCGTCTTAAAAAATGGTGAAATATAAGAAAATCCGAGAAGGCATCATTTTATACTTTCAGCCCAGCGACTACCGCACCTGCAGAACATCACCCGCACCTGCGGTCTCAGGTGCGCACCTGCGAAGAATCACTTAAACGGCCCCTTTGCATCTGCGACCCAGTACTCGCACCTGTGGGCTCGTAGGTGCGACCAACCTTCTGCACCTGTGCTAACTACCCAGGCCTCCACTTCCGCTTTTGTGATGCTCACTCCGCACCTGCGGCTCCCCATCCGTAGGTGCAGACACACCAGAAGAATCACACCAGCATTGTTTTTCAGCAGTTCAGCTTCCCCAAATTCAATCCATTGACCATCCAAAAAATGCCGGAGGCCCTCGGGGCCTCAACCAAAATACCAACATGTTATATATCAACACATAAACTAAGTTGAACCCTTGGAACACTCAAACCAACATCAAATCACCCAATTTACTCGAAATTCAAGCCTAAGGATTTCTAAACTTCTGAAATTCGCCAACAATGCCGAATCTGACCAAACCTCATCCAAATGACATGAAATTTCGCACACACATCCCAAATGACACTACGGACATGTTCCAACTTTTGGAATTCTATTTCGACCCCGATAGCTAATTTTCCACTACCGACCGAAAATCGCCAAAAATCCTATTTTGCCAATTCAAGCCTAATTCTACCAAGGACCTCCAAATAACATTCCGAATACACTCCTAAGTCCCAAATAACCTAACAAAACCATCCGAACTATAAAAACCCCATTCCGAGATCATATACCTATAACTCAAATTTCCGGTTGACTTGTCCAACTATTGAACCAAGATGAGAGACTAAGTGTCTCATTTCTCTCCAAAATCACTCTGAACCCAAGCCAACCAACCCAACATAACACAAAAGAGATGGACCACGCAAATAATGAAGCAGAAATGGGGAAAACGGCTAAAATCTTGGAACGACCGGCCGGGTCGTTACAATACACCACTCATAATACCTCAAACACATAGAAAACAAGTCAAATCCTAGGTAATATCCCTCTTAAAAAGGTTAGCCACGAGACTTACCTCGAGCCGATAGCCTCTACTCTCCCAAAATATCCTTTCTTATCATACCAACCTCCGAACGAGCCAAATCTAGAAAAATACAACTCAATGGCGTTACATAAATCAATGCGAATAGAATCCAAACAATAAGGATTGATTCTTTATTCAATTGCACAAAGTCAACCCAAAAATCAATTTGGGCCCGCCTCACGGAACCTGACAAAAGGCATAAATTCTGACTACCCATTTAGATACGAGTTCAAATATATGATTTTCATCCAAAACCACCTCCAAATCGTGGTTCAAATCTCCATTTATCACTTTAGAAACGTTTTTCCAAATTCCCTAATTTGTCTCTCTTAGATACAACAATCAAATACCAAAATCAAAGGTAGAATCATTGAAATAAAATAAAATCCAAGTCAAGAAAACTTACCCTAATCCAAGTGATGAAATTCGGCTAAAAAATCGCCCTAATCCGATCTCCCAATTGTGACAAATTAAGCTAAACCCTCGAAACTAATACGCTGCCCAACAATTCTTGCTTTGCGGGCTCCAGCTCATATCTACAACCAAAGGCTCGCTTATGCGAGATCCACTCATAACCCTACCCTCCACTTCTACGGACCAAACTCCGCTACTATGGATCTGCTTCTGCAGTCGTGAAGTTCATTTGCGCAAGCGCATTTGCACAAGGGCCATTGCACCTGCGTGCCTCCCCCCCCCTTCGCATCTACGATCATCAGTCTGCTTCTACGGACTCCCACCTGCGGATCACACCTCGCAGGTGCAAAAATACAAGAACCAGACCTGCCAATCAAACCCCAAATGGTCCGAAACCCATATGAAATCACCTGAGACCCTCGGGACTTCGTACAATCATACCAAACAGTCCTAACACGAACCTACCCGAGGTCTTAAATCACACAAATAACATCAAAACTACAAATCACACTCGATTCAATATTAATGAAATAATCCACTTTTGAACTTTCAAAACTCATTTCGAACTACTTCTAACCAACTCGAAATAACACCAATTTTCACACAAGTTCCAAAATACATAATGAAGTTATTCCAACACCCAAAACGATAATCTGAACCTGATAACATCAAAGGCAACTTGCGGTCAAACTTATGAACCTTCCAAACCTTCAAATTTCCAACTTTTGCCAAATAGGACCAAATAAACCTAGGGACCTCCAAATCCAAATCTAGACGTATGCCTAAGTCCAAATTACCATATGAACCAATTGGAACCATGAAAATACCATTTCAGGTCCGTTTACACAAAAGTCAAACCTCGATCAGCTCTTACAACTTAAGCTTCCAACCTGAGAACTAAGTGTTCCAATCCATTCAAAAACTTTCCCGAAACCTAACCAACCATCGCCACAGGTCACATAACAACAAATAAGCATACGAGAAGCATCAAATAGGAGAACATGACTCAAATACACAAAATGATTGGCCGTGTCATTATATTTTCCCACTCTTAAACAAAATTTTATCCTTGAACGAGTTTGGAAACATACCTGGAATGCCAAAAGGATGTGGATATTTACTCCACATATCATGCTCGGTCTCCCAAGTTGCGTCCTTGGCTGGTTGATCTCTCTACTAAACCTTCACTGATGTAATATCCTTTGACCTAGCTTCTAAACATGACCATCCAAAATAACCACTAGTTCCTCCTCATAAGCTAGATTCTCATCCAACTGCACTGAACTGAGATATAACATATATGACAAATCCTCCTAATAATTCCAAAGCACAGAGACATGAAAACCAAGGATGAACTCCCGACAAGATGGGTGGAAAAGAAAGCATGTAAGCCACCTCACCCACTCTCTCCAAAACCTCAAATGGACCAATGTACCGAGGGATCAACTTGCCTTTATTCTTAAACTTCATCACGCCATTGATAGGCAAAACTCTGAAAAGAACCCTCTCACCTTCATGAAAGCTAAATCACGAACCTTCCTATCAGCATAACTGTTCTGTGTAGATTGCACTGTATGAATTAGCTCGTGAATCAACTTCACCTTCTCCAAATCATCACGAACTAGATCACTGTTGTAACGATCCGCAGGTCCTTTCAAGAGTTATAGCCCCGTTTATCCCATTTATGCTTCTTTTGTGCTTTACAAATGTGTTATTTTTTACCGGGTTGGTTAGTTCGGGTACAAAGTGGTTTCAGAGTGAATTGAGAAACTTATAGCCTGTTTGGCAAAGCTTTTTTGGGGCTAAAAGTGCTTTTTTTGGCCAAAAGTACTTTTGGCCAAACAATTGAGGTGTTTGGCCAAGATTTGGAAAGAAAAAATTGCTTTTGAGGAGAAGGAGAAGCAGAAAAAAGTAGCTTCTGTCCAAAAGCACTTTTCTGAGAAGCACTTTTAAGAAAAAAACACTTAGAAGCAGTTTTCAAAAGCTTGGCCAAACACTAATTACTGTTCAAAAGTGATTTTCAAATTAATTAGCCAAACACAAACTGCTTCCCACCAAAAGTACTTTTTTTAAAATTATTTTTGAGAAAAGAACTTCTCAAAATAAGCTAATTTTAGAAGCTTGGCCAAACAAGTTATTAGTCTCTTAATCGGAAGCTAAAGTTGGAAAAGTCGACCGGATGTCGACTTGTGTGTAAACGACCTCGAATTTAAATTTGTATGGTTCCATTAGCTCTGTTAGGTTATCTTAAACTTAGGAGCGCGTCCGAAATGTGATTTTGAGGTCCGTAGTAGAATTAGTCTTGAATTGGCGAAAGTTGGAATTTTGGTAATTTTGGCTGGCAGCGGAAATTTTAATATCGGGGGCGTATTGGATTTCCAGAAGTTGGAGTAGGTTCGTGGTGTCATTATTGACTTGTGTGTAAAATTTGAGGTCATTCGGACGTGATTTGATATGTTTCGACGTCATTTGTAGAATTTGGAAATTTCAAAGTTCATTAGGTTTGAATCCGTGTGTAATTCATGTTTTTGGTGTTGTTTGAGGTGATTTGAGGGTTCGACTAAGTTCGTATGATGTTTTGGGACTTTTTGGTAGGTTGTATTGAGGTTCCGAGGGTCTCAGGTGAGTTTTGGGTGGTTAATGGATCGTTATTGACCTTTGAGTGATAACTGATTTCTTATGTTGTTTGTTTCCTCTTATGTGTTCGCGAGGCAGGTCTCGTGTATTTTACCTGGAGGTTGAGGAGGATTTGTTCTTCGCGTTCGTGAAGAAAATTATGCGTACGCGAAGGTTTTGGGAGTAGAGTGCATCGCGAATGCGAGTTGGGCAATGCGTTCGCGAAGAAGAGAAGAGGCAACTGGGGACCCATTCATTTGATCTACGCGTTTGCAGAGGTACGGTCACGATCGTGATGAGAGGGGTCAGTAAAGGTTCGCGTTTGTGAGTGGTTGATCGCGTTCGCATAGAAAGGAATTTGGATCTGAGGAAATTTTTGCTTCGCGAACGCGAGGGTGCTTCCGCGTTCGTGAAGGAGGCGTACCTGGGCAGAATAAAAGATTCAAAAATGAGGGTTTTGAGTTCATATCACAAAATTGAATTGGGAGCTCGATAGAAGGCAATTTTTGGAGAGATTCTTGTGTGGGTGTTTGGGGTAAGTGATTCTTACCTAGTTTTAGTTAATTCCCATGATTATGTCCTTAATTTCATCATTAAATTAGTAGTTTTGGGTGGAAAATTTGAGAAAATTTCTTAGGCCGAATTTTGGAGTTTTGATCGAGATTTTGGTATCGGATTTGAGTAAATTTGGTAAGATTAGACTCGTAAGTGAATGGGTGTTCATAATTTGTGACTTTTACTCGATTCCGAGACGTGCGCCCGGGGAGGCTTTTGGGGCGAATTTCCAATTTCTTTCTTTAGCTTTGATTTTAGTAGCTAGATTAGTTCTTTGTAGTTGTATTCATGTTATGTACTTTATTTTGGATATATTTGGGCCATTCAGAGTTGGATTTTCGTGGAAAGAGCGTTGTTTCAGATTGATTTGAGCTTGGTTCGAGGTAAGTGGCTTGCCTAACCTTGTTCGGGGGAACTCCCCTTAGTATTGATACTATTTTTGATGTATGAGTGTCGTGTACGTGAACTGACGAGTACGTACACGAGCTAATTGTTGTAAAGACCCGATTTCTACTAAGTAATAACCTGTTTTTCTTACTTATTTTAATCTTATTAGAATGTGTAGTATCCTGCTAGACTAGTATAGCATGCCTACTTGCCTTAACTGCTTATCTGAACTACGTGCAACATGTTTATTGAATTTGCCTGTTTTCCTTAACTTGTACTTAGGCTGAATCGTAGGATTTCGTGTTGTAATTATTGAATTCTGTTGTTTGGGCTGCATATTTTGGGACTACGGAACGGTATTCCGGGAGATCCCCCCTGCTATGCATATTTACTTTGGGACTACGGAACGCTATTCCGGGAGATCCCCCCGTCTTGCATATTTACTTTGGGACTAGGAACGGTATTCCGCGAGATCCCCCTGCACATTTACATTTGGGACTACGAGATAGTATCTGAGGAGATCCATTGTTGCATTTTTGTGTACTGAGCTATTATCCTTCTATGATTTCTTCCTTGTTCAATTATAGTCTTTATTATACTTTGATATTTCATTCTTGTCTTGCTACGTTAGTCATATACCAGTAGAGCCCTGACCTGATCTCGTCACTGCTCGACCGAGGTTAGGCTTGGCACTTACTGGGTACCATTGTGGTGTACTCACGCCCTTTCCTGCACATGTTTTCCGTGTGCATATCCAGGTTCATCTTACCAACCTCATCACTAGTTGCATTCACTACCTCTTATTGGAGACTTCAAGGTACATCTGCCCACGCCCGCAGATCCTCGGAGTTCCCTTCTATCCCCTTATGTTCATTTTTCCCTCATACTGTAGAAAATGATGTATAGAATAGTTAGTACTTCTTAGTAGTTTGTGACTTATGGTGTTCTGGGTTTTGGGATTATTTTGTACATTTCGGAAGTTGGTAATTGTATATACCGAGTGGAATTCAGTTGCTTATTTAGATTATCGTTACTGTTAGTTGTTAATGATCATGCTTTTATTTCATTTCCGCAAGTGTTAGGCTTAACTAGACATAGAGACTAGGTGCCGTCACGATAATTAACGGAGGGAGAATTTGGGTCGTGAAAACTTCCCAAAAACCCAGCCTCCCTAGGATCAAACTAACTAACCAAAGAACGACATCGCCTCCCATATAAGGCCTCGTACGGGGCAATCCGGATACTTGACTGGTAGCTTGTTGGCGAACTCTGCTAATGGTAGAAACTGATCCCACTGGCCTCCAAAATCAATGATGCAAGCTCTCAACATATCCTCCAAAATCTGAATGGTCTGCACAGACTACCCATCCAATTGAGAATGAAATATCGTACTCAACTCAACCCACGTGCCTAGCTCATGCAGCACTGCTCTCCAAAAATCTAATGTAAACTGAGTGCCTCAATCCGATATGATATACAGAGGCACAAAATGCAATCGAATAATCTATCTAAGATAAATCCGAGCCAACTGCTAAGAAGTGTAGGAAGTTATGACAAAAATGAAATGTGCAGACTAGTCTGTTCACTATAACCCATACAACATCAAATCTCCTCAAGCCATTAAATTGAGTTTTGAAAAAAAAAATTCTCAAAATAGCACCTTGAGTTTTAGCCCACCTTCTCTACTTGTCACGACCCCAAATTTCGTCCGTAGGAAGTCGTGATGGCACCTAGTCTCTAAAACTAGGTAAGCTTGTCAACATGCAGAATAATTGAAATAAGAACTTAAAATCTAAAAACTTCAACTACTGCATAAAAAATACCGTAACTCAAAATGTACAACTGCCAAAACCTGGTGAAGTATAAGTCACAAGCTCTAGTAACAATTCTGAACCAATCATATACATCACTTTCTAAGATAGTGTACTGAAATAAGGAAAAACAGGATAGAAGGGGACTCCAAGGCTTGGGGTCGCGGGCAAGTGTACCTTGAAGTCTCCAAAGCCACCTCAGCTCACTAATGCCGGGATAGATGGGAACTACCTAGATCTGCACAAAAAGATGTGCAGAAGCGTAGTATGAGTACACCACAGTGGTACCAGTAAGTGTCAAGCCTAACCTCGATAGAGTAATGACGAGGTCAGGTCAAGGCCCTTCTAGAGATAATATGAAAAAAGATGAAATATATAACTATATAATGATAATGACAATGTAAATGAAACAATAAGAAATTTATGAACAATTAACAACACGAAATCAAGACAGTTAATACAACACCGAAGGAAACAAGATTTACATGTTAAGGAGACAAACAACCACGACAAATACATCAAATAAAGGAAGATCAACAAGGGACACTACCGAGGTACCGTCTCGAAGTCTCAAGTCATAAAAAGTAACTCACAATCTTTCCTTATATCACACCACGGGAGCCTTTACATTTAGTTTTGAAAATCATTTTTTTCTGAAATAACACCTCGCGTTTAGCCCACCTTATCACACCACATGGCTTCTAGTAGTTCCCTTACTAGCCACGCGTATCAAGGCCACCGTATCTAACCTCATGAAATTCAACACCCAGACCTTATACCACTGCATGCGTATCAGTATCACTACGTGTCATAATTTGCACCACAAGTGCCCAATATCACAACTTGCCAGAAAATCCAACAATAACAGAATTTCACAATAAGCAACCCAAGTCTCAAAAAAAATATACACAAAGTCTCAATAATAACAACCGGAGAGTAACTCGATGAAATGATATTTCACAACTTACACTTTGCCTTAATAGAAACCACGACCTTTGCAACTAAACGCCAAACTCAACAACAAGAGTTTTCCAAGAATAGAAATTTCAAGTAAATCATTCACATTTAAATAATGAGTACGAAATAAAAGGAAGCAAGTAACAAATAAACATGTAGGACAATTTTCAAATAAGAGATAAAGCAAGTAGACAGGTGAAATTAGACGAAATATGATGACTACAACATGTTAAAGTAACTCAATTAAAGCATGAAAGAAAATTACATAGCTAAGAACCAGAGATTTCACATTTAGCCCGTGTACACACTCGTCATCTTGCGTACATGGCTTTCAGATATCACAATTATCACAACAACAACAAATCCTAAGGGGAATTTTCCCCACACAAAGTTAGACAAGTCACTTACCTCAAATCACGCTAAAACAATCAACTAAAAGGCCTTTCCTCGATTTTCCAACTTCAAATGACTCGAATCTTGCCAAAACAATTTCATACTATAAATCGAACTATAGGAAACTAATTTAAATAATGAACTTTTGATCTTTGCGAAGATACTGAAAAATCGACCCAAAAAGTCACCCCAAGCCTGCGTCTTGGAACTTGACCAAAAACACAAAAACTGAACACCTATTCGATATCGAGTTCAACCATACAAGAATTATTGAAATCCTACCTCATTTCGCCTTTCAAAACTCAAATTTTTAGCCTAAGGAGTTTCTACCAATTTTTCCCAATTTCCAACTCCAAAGCACCAATTAAATGATGAAATTAACAACAGATTCATGTGAATTAATAAAAAATGAGTGAGAATTCCTTACCCTAATGTTCTCTCTGAAAATCCCTCTAAATTTCATCTCAAAACAATAGATTAAGCATGGTGACTGGCGAAAGGAGACGACTAAGCACGAAGGTCTCACGAAGCCATTAATGGCTTCTCCGGCCACTAGAGAGTCTGTTCTTGAGTCTGGTCAGTCATCCCAACCATCCCCACAGCCCCTCCAAACATATACGAGCCCAAAAACAATCCAAAACTATGCGCAATTAGTTAAACCTAATGTATTAAATGGGGCCATGCAATTTCCAAGCCACGTAACCATAAAACCAGTGGAATATCTTCATGGAGAGACCATCATTAAATGGAAGAAGAAGGAAGTTTGAAAATCCATTGCTCAACAATGCTGCAGTTGGAAGTGTTGGGCAAATTCTCGTATTGTATGCCTATTTTTCAAGAGTTACGTAAATCTATTCTTATATAGTGTGAATTAAAGGGTCCTTGCTCTATTGGATTGATTGACGACATTCACATCCTTATTAAGCTTTTGTTAATGGAAGATTGCATTCATTTATTATCAAATCCAGCATTTCATTTGAAGATACAAGGTGAGATGTGGCAGATGCGATGTACAAAGTGGAATCCCTGATGGAAACCTAATAAAGAAACGTTGTTGCTATAGCCTGGATTTATTTTCAGGACGGGCCACCTAATTATTTTGGCAAAGAATTTGTATTCTCATTGGTAATTATTTCAGGACGGGCCACCTAAAGTCGAGGTGAATTTACTGATACATTTACCTCAAAGGATCAAAATTGTAGAAGAGGAGGATGAATCTGAGTCAGTGGAGTCTAGATGGATAAATATTAGGTATGATTATATGCCTAAATATTTCAAAAGTTGCAAGAAACAAGGCCATAAGGAAGCTGAGTGTTGGGTCATCAGTCCTGAGCTTAGGCAATCTGAAGATCAAGGCAATGACAAGGTGAATGATAAGGAATGTACTAGTACTGCAGCTAACTCAACTAAGGTACCTTCCAGTGGTAAAGTATTGGGGAAGCCATTGGTAAATCGGGCTAGGAAGGATTAGATGCAAGCAAGGAGTAATAAGTATCAACGTGATAATAGAGGTCATATCATTGATAATACAAAGGAGAAGGATATTGACAATGGAAAGGGGAAGAACAAAGCTAAGGCAGTGTCAACAAAAAACAAGTTTGATACACTGGAAGTTGAGGAAATTGATCAACCAACACTGAAGATTAGTGATGGCAAGGGGGATAATAATAGCAAGGCACAACAGAAGAAGCAACAAGGAATTGAAGCTAAAAAGGTGCATGAGAAGGAGCAGGTGATAAATAAAGAAAACTCCAGCTCCATTCCTAAGGATGCTGGGAATACTTCAGCGGCTAAGGAAGGAGCTCCTAAACCTAGTAACACAAAGATTAGGATGGAGGAAAGTTTTGATGTTGGGAATGGAAATCCGGGTGGAAATAGGAGCCCTAATCCTAATGCTACTGGGATTAAAGATGCATCCATAAAGGAGAGGATGGTTGACTGGGTTCAACGGAGCTTTGATGCATGCAAGGATGCTCTTAACGTTACTCTAAATCATTCATGCTGAGATATACCTTCTCACACTTTTGTGCAATCACCTAGGTCAACTGGAGTTACTAGAGGGGAAAGACAACTATGGAGTGATAAAGTACAAGAGTTTGAGGACAATTCTGCAGCAAATACAAGTATAGGAAATGATCATCGGGCAACGCATATCTAGAACTTGCCCAAAATGAAACAGTATGTATACAGTAAACCCTAGTTCCCTGGGAATAAGGGTTGAGGATTTTGGGTAGACAAATGATCAACGACCTATACAACCAATTGGACCTATTCAATCATGCTTAAATATGGAAGAAGGATCGCACTGGAACAGTAAACCCTAAAAAAACTGCTAAGGTTTTGGACAATTCTAGGGTGATCCGGTGATGGTTTTGGGCAAGGAGAAGGCTGGCAATGTTAATGTTGATGCCTTAGAGGATCCAGTGAGGGAAAATCAAAGAACAGTTGATGACAAGACCTCTAATCCTAATGGAACAGTAAAAATTGGGAAACTGTCTAGAGTGAACCCAAATCTGGGCAGTGTCTATGAACCACAATTTAGGATGATGTAGGAGGCAGTAGGAGCTTTGGAGAAGCATGATAAGGGGAATGAAGATCAGATTATGGTAACAAAGGAGTCTGAAGCTTTAGAGCCAATGCCAATGGCTTGTGCATCAGTCATTGATCAGATTATACAGCTTCAGCTCAATGTACCTTTGGCTTCACCTTTGCATACATTACATGACTTAGTGACAAACAATGTGGCACCTGTGGATATGACTTTCATATAGCAACAACAAATGGAGGAGGAAGGAGCTGATGAGTCAATTGCTGGAAATTTCAAGCAAGTAGCAATGGATGCTGATTTGTCCCATATAACTAGTGCAAAAGGAGGTAAGAAGACAAAAAAATAGAATCAGACTAAACAACTACTTCAACCTCTAAGAATCATGCCCAGGAGGGCAGCTTCACAGACGAAATTATGATCAAGACCTTGATTTGGAATATTAGGTCTGTCAATACTCAGCAGGGCATCCCTAGGATGATAAATATGCAAAGGGAGCACAATTTCTTTGTCATTGCTTTGATGGAGCCATTTCAGAAAAAAAGTTTACATACAAAGGTATAAGAGAAGATTAAATATGGAGTCTGCCTTTTCAAATGTGAATGGGAAGTATGGTTGTTTTCTGATGCTGTGGTGGAGTGGGAATGGGTTGTAGAAACTGAACAATAGATGACCTGTCAAAGTATTTCACCATGACATTGGGCAGCATATCATGATGACCTTTGTGTATGCAAAGTGTTCATTTATAGAGAGATTGGAGTTGTGGGATAACCTATACTATCTGGTAAGTGATATGGAACTTCCTTGGTTAGTAGGAGGGGGCTTTAATGTGGTGCTACATGAAGATGAAAATATAGGAGGATTACCAGTTCATCCTGCTGAATATGAGGATTTTGCATTCTGTGTCAATTCTTGTGGGCTGTTTGATCATGGTTATAATGGTTCTAAAATTATGTGATATATTTTAATACTAGTTTTTAGGCAATAGATGGTAAATATAAGTAAGGAAAGTAGTGATATGCAGACCGAGCTATTGAGAGACGGGGTCTAGAGCTGGTCAAAATAGGGCCTCTAGGTCGAACTCGAGTGCTCGACAGATGGCGGTCGATGAAGATATAACAATATTGAGGGCCTCGAAGATGGCCTCTCTACGATCAGAAATTAGCAATAAGTGAAGAACAATCAATGAACACGATGAATTGAAATTAATATATCAATGGAACAGTTGTAGAGAATGTTTGAGTTAGAGAGTAGAGAATGTTCTTGTTCTTGTGTTGAATCTCATCCCCCTTACAAAATGACAAGGGTCCTCTTTATATAAGAGGGAGAATCCCAATATAGTACATGTGTAATTATTACAAAGAAATGCAGTTGGTACAGCTATTTAATGTCATGGTACGGACTTGTACTATTCTTGCAGGCGTTGTCAGCTATAACCACGTGCCATTGGGAATTTCCCGCCTTCTCATAATGGTCTTCGATCTTTACCCTGCCTCGAGGTGTATGGATCCCTCAAAATACTTCCTTGAGGAAAGAACCTCGGGGTTGAACTTCATATTCTGCTTTGATACAATCAAGGTCAAGGCTCAGAACGCTGTAGAAGCCTCAAAATCGGCCTTCCCCGGTTTTACCATATACAGATAGTCCCCGCATTTCTTGGAATGAAAAGATAAGAAACGATTTGACTTCACCAACTTTTCAATGCCTCCATTATTATGTGAGTCATGTCATGTAAGTGGCTGATGTGATAGGAGAGATGCCCAAAAGTCACATTCACACAGTTCTTGAAAAGACTCGAATTGATTACGGCGGTTGGTTGTATTTTGGCTTTTCCCAATGCGCACGGTTGGCCCCTATGAGTACTCCTTCTTCTGCCCCTTATCTTTCATTACTCCTTCTAACCTTTAAAAAGAGCTCTCATTACTTCTCTCTTTTATCCTTTTCTAAATTAGCTTTCTATCGTTTCCTTTGAAATCTTTCAACAAGAATGACGAAGGCCTCCAAAACTATTCCCAGAGATGATAAAGCTTCCTCATCTTCACGTTCCTCTAAGGGTAAGGAAACGGTACCCCCAAGTCTTGAGGAATGCATCCCCAAACCCTGCGAAACAATCTCTGATTTTAAGGTCGACAAACTTCTTCGAAGCCGGGACGGTGTGAACCCATGACCCGACATATTAGATTAATGACAAACATCGAGAAGGTGAAGGCCGACTGCCGCTGGGGATATGCGGTGCAAGTGGAGATTCCCTATCGGTAGGAAGACATAACAACCCATAAATCCGGCTTCCTTAGTGTATACACCTATCCATTTACCCTAGGCCCGGTTAAGCCGTCCTCGCTGTCGATAGACCCCGTGATTCTTGATTTCTGCAGGCGATATCAAGTGACACTCGACCATATTCATCCATCATTTTAGCGTACTATTTTCATGATTAGACATTTTGAAAATATGGTCGAGGGGATGCCTTTTACCCTCAACCATCTTATTAGAATGTACAATCCCCGACTTTATTGGGGTGGTCTGATTAAGCTTCAACGTCGTGCCACAAAGGTTTCCTTTTCTTGTACCGATGAAGACAAGGACAGAGGGTGGATGAGCCGCTTTGTTCGATTAGGACCTCAGATCTAATTCCAGTCGAAAGGATTCCATTCCGTGAGGAATGGAATTTGAACCGTAAGTTAATACTTTAATTAAGCTTTTTTTTACTTTCCTTCGTACCAACTTCCCCTTGAACTAACTCCCTTTGATGATGCAGCTATTGTGTGGTACCCCGATGCGGTTAAGGATATCTCGGGTTGGGTTCGCCAGCTCGATTTGACCTGCCCGTATGTTGAATGCGTATGACGCGACCTGGACAGGGGCCGATGGGAAGCTAAAAATCATGGTGGGCCCTTCCCTCTTGCAATACCTGAGTTCTTTAAAAGAGATATCCCCTGAATATATTCTAACTTCTCGTGTTTATGTTCTGTGCTTATGCAGGCCTAGGGGAAGATATCCCCTGAGTTATCCCCTGTGTTGATGAGAGAAACACCGCCTGGGGAAGCAGATACCTCAAAACCAAATGAGGAGAAGAAGAGAAAAGGGAAATCGCCGACTGAGTTTTTGAAGACAAAGAGGGCTGGAGCGCAAAAGTCTGAGGCTGATTCTGCGGCCTCAAACGAGAAAAATGATTCCCCGATAACGCCCAGGGGAAGTGGAAGCATAACTGCTTCGGCTTTTGTTGAGCTGATGACTGTTGAGTCGAGGGCTTCTCAACCAGAAGTCAATGATGCCATCCCGCCTCAGGCCGAAGAGGATTTTGAGGGTGGGTCGAATGATTTCCCTGAGCCGGTTGACAACCAAAATATTCCCGGGGCCGAAAGGCACTCGGTAGATGAGTTAAGGGAGCCCAGTTGTGAGCCGAAGGCCCTGATCGATCCAGTCGGGGTTATTGATGTAGGTGATTCTCCACCGGTTCCAACATTTTTCCCGACGGAGATACGGAATGCCCATAATATAGAATCTTCCGAAGCGGGGGCGCCTCTCGGAGGGAAGGACGTAACTGAAGGTCGAGAAGAATCCTGAACTTAACGCATCACTCATTTTTGAGGAAGCCGAGAGGCTATGAAAAAAGGTAATTTTTTCGTCGATTGCTTCGAGCTTTGATCATTATTTCTGACTCTCCTTCTTTTATGCTTTCAAGATAGAGTGCTTTATAATCGGGCCACTGCCAAGTTTCAGGTTGAGTTGACCCATTACGAGGGGGTGTGAAGGAGGTTTTCATCGGAGGTAGACGAGCTTAGGGCTCTTTTTTCCAAAAAGGAGGAAGAAATGCTTGACCTCCGAGCTCGTTGAGAAATGTTATCTTGGGAACAGAGTGATCTTTATGAGCAGGTAACATAGTCTTCGTATGTTTTGTTTTTGTTCTTTCCCGATCTCAGCACTTAACACTTTCGGGATGATCTTTGCAGCTTAAGGAGAAAGATGCCCTGATGCGGGAAGGGTTCAGAGCCAGGGATGCTGAGATCCTTGAATTTAAGCAGTGTGTAAATAAAATAACCTCTGAGGGAGATACCCTTCAAAGGAAGTTATCCTAGATTGAGCATCGTCTTTCGGATGCAAGGGTGGAGAGTAGTAAGTATAAGGAATTCTATGCTGAATCGGTCACCGCACTATCTTCAATTAAGGCTGAAGTCGATGCGCTCATATCCTCGTACAAAGATGATGTTGCTACTGCAAATGCCCGGGCTAGGAAAGCATCTGAGGAGGCCGAACTTGAGCTTTCCCGAGCCCTGGAGCATGTCCAATTAAGATCTCGGAGGCAGACTCTCGAGGATATACATGCGGGGGCCCTCGATTTGTCTGCTGAGATCGAGAGGGTGAAAATCCTAGAAGAGGAATTGGCGTTCCTGCTTGCTTCCGAAGATGATTCGAGCTGTGGCTCAGAAGATGATGAAGATGAAGGCGAAGTCCCCAAGGGGGAAGAGGCCATTGAAGACCTGGGGGCCGAGGGCCAAGCCGCTGAAGGCATAACCTCCGATGGAGCCGTTGAAGGCACACCCCGGCAGTAGATTAGGTTTTCATTTGTTCTTTTTCCCTATGCAAGGGCTCTGACTTTGAGCTTTGTAAATATGTTTTGTGAACCTTTATCATATATAAAAGGCTTTTCTTTACTCCTTGTTTTTTCCTGGTTTCTTGGAATAGACTTTGATGCTTGTTGATGATTAGTCCTATATGTTGGACTTTAAGGTAAGAAACCCTTAGGCATATAAATCGGCCCTAAGGTTTTTTAGGCCGACCCTTAGGCTTTTACGCGCTGGCCCTTAGGCACTTTTAGCTAACCGTTTAAGTCTTAGTATTCGAGTCATGTTTTGACTCGAGCTCATCGACCCTTAGGTTTATAAATCGGCCCTGAGGCTCTTTAGGCTGGCACTTAGTCTCTTATGCATTGGGTCGGTATGACCTTTAATATGGCTGGCGCTTAGGCTCTTACGCATTGGGTCGGTACGACCTTTAATGTGGCTGGCACTTAGGCTCTTACGCATTGGGCCGGTACGACCTTTAGTATGGCAGGCGTTTAGGCTCTTACGTATTGGGTAGGTATGACCTTTAATATTGCTATAGTTTTCCCTCGTTAAAGACTTTTTAAAGTTTTTTTGTTCGTATGACTCTTCGACGGTTCGAAAGAACCTCGATTATGAGCCATTATGTGACGATAAGTGAGCACCTCGGAAGGTTTCACTCGATGGCTGAATTTTCGAAGCCTTTTCATTGTCGGAGCTGATATGATTGAAGCTCTTTTGTTTATGTCGAGGGTAGCCTGATTAACCGGTTCTTTTCGAAGTATTTTTGAAGTAATTTGAGGCCTATGATTTTATGGAGACGGTCGGACTTCTCCGAGTCGCGTTGGTTTGGTCGAATCCTTATGACCGTGGTCATTGTATTTGGCTGTAGACTTTTAGTCCCCGAGTGAGATAGCTTCGGCGTCTATATCGAGGGTATGCCTTTTTAGGAGTCTTACAAGTTCGAATATATATCCTTGACTTTGATATCGAGATTATGCCCTTTTAAGGTCTTACAAATTTGTACATGCCTTGCTTGAGGTCTTACATGTTTGTACATGCCTTGCTTGAGGTATTACATGTTTGATATTGCCTTATTGAGGGCTTATGAGCTCAAAGTTGCCAGCCCTGAGGTCTTATGGCTCCGACTTTTTTATGGCTCAATGGGGTGACTGTCGATGACAGCCCCCGGGACATCAAAAGTTTTTGGTTCTGGAGCCGTTCCTTGTGAAAATAGAAAACTTTTTTATGTTGCCTCATTGAGGTCTTACAAAATTGATGTTGCCTCATGGAGGTCTTACATTGTTGATATTCTCTCGTGGAGGGCTTACATTGTTGATATTGCCTCGTGGAGGTCTTACATTGTTGATATTGCCTCGTGGAGGGCTTACATTGTTGATATTGCCTCGTGGAGGGCTTATGAACTCGAAGTTTCCTGATTGAGGTACAGTTTCAAGTTTGATAGCTCGATGAGCCGACTGTCGAGGACAGTCCCCGAGTCGGGGTTATGCCTTTTTTAAGGTCTTACAAATTTGATATCGCCTCATTAAGGGCTTATGAATTTGAACATGCCTCGTTGAGGTCTTACAAATTTGATATTGCCTCATTGAGGTCTTGTATTTCGATGTTCATATGGCTTATACAGCCCCCGAGTGTTTGGGCCCCGTCGGCCCTGGAGCCGTTTCTTGTGAGAATAGTAAATTTCTTTGGAGCATGAAGTGTTTTGTCGATAAAAGATTCTCCGTCAATTACTTGGTACAAGTATACATGTTTTCGACATCGAGGGTTCGATTATTCTATGCGTACATAGTTCATTCGACCGTTTGGTCTGATACATTATTCTCCTGTTGAGACCCTTTTCAGCATATTTTGATTTCTTCGAGGAGGTGATCTTCCAGGTGGATGTCCCCCAATATTTGAGGTTGATTGAAGAGAAGCCTTGAATACTTATTGAGTTCTCTTTAGGTAGAATATAGATGTTGCCTCGTTAAAAACCTTGTCGGTAAAACCCTAGTGGGATAAAACCCGACTGAAGGAAAAGAGTACAACGTATGTTTTAAAACCCAAGGTCTTCAAGTTGAAGGGTGTTGCGGTTTCTTCCATCCGACACCTGTAAAAAATTAGTGTGAAGCACAAAATGTAAAGGGAGAAGACTATACCTTAGCAATAATAGCATTTGAGCATTGACATGTTCCAATTGTTTGGAAGTTGCTCGCCTTCCATGGTGCCGAGTTTGTAGGGATCTTTGTCGATTACCCTGAGGAAGCGGTACGGTCCTTCCCAGCTCGGGCCTAGCTTCCCTTCATTAGGGTTTAGAGTGTTTAGGGTGACTTTCCTTAGGAATAAGTCCCCGACTCCAAAATGTCGGAGGTTTGTTCTCCTGTTATAGTATCTTTTGATTCTTTTTTTTTGGGCGGCCATCCGGACCAGTGAAGCTTCTTGCTTTTCATCTAATAGTTCTAGGGCTATAGTCATGGCCTCATTGTTTGATTCATCGGTGTCATGTCAGAATCTGGCGCTTGGCTCTCCTACTCGACCGGTATCAAAGCCTCGGACCCGTACACCAAAGAGAACGGCGTCTCTCATGTGCTCAATTTAGAGGTTGTCCGATATGCCCATAGCACCTCAAGCAGAATTTCTCTCCATTTTCCTTTTGTATTTTCTAACTTTTTTTTCAAGTTTTGAATGATGGTCTTATTTGTGGACTCGGCCTGACCATTTGCACATGTGTGGTAGGGAGTTGATAGGATCCTTTTGATTTTGTGATCCTCGAGAAACTTTGTTACTTTTCCTCCGATGAACTACTTCCCATTATCACACGTTATCTCGGAGGGGATCCCGAATCGGCACATAATGTGATCCCAGATGAAATCTATGGCTTCTTTTTCTCTTATCTTCTCGTGGGACTGTGCTTCCGCCCATTTTGAGAAGTAGTCAGTCATGAATAGAATAAATCTTGCTTTACCTGGCGTCGTTGGTAGGGGACCGACGATGTCCATTCCCCATTTCATGAACGACCATGGTGATAAGATTGAATGTAGTTGTTCATCGGGTTGGTGGATCATTGGTGCAAATCATTGACACTTGTCGCATTTTTGGACGAATTCTTTGGTTTCCCTTTCCATGTTGTCCCAATAGTAACCTACTCTGATCACCTTTCGAATTAAGGAATCGGCACCAAAGTGATTTCCGCAGGTGCCCTCATGGATTTCTCGGAGCACGTAATCAGTGTCTCCTGGTCCCAAGCATACTGCTAGGGGACCATCGAAGGTTCTTCTATATAGAGTCCATTCTCGTCGAGTGAAAATCGAGCTTCTTTGGTCTGAAGGGCCCTTGATTCTTTTAGGTCCATGGGTAGCTTCCCACTTCCCAAATAATCGATTTACTTATTTCTCCAATCCCATGTCAGGCTGGTGGAGTTGATTTCGGCATGGCCTTCTTAATCACCGATTTGGATAGCTGAACAACAGCCCCGGGGAGTATGTCATCTTCCTCGGTGGATGATCCCAGGTTTGCGAGTGCATCGGCCTCGCTCTTTTGCTCTCGAGGTATGTTGACCAGAGTCCATTCTTTGAGGCGATGCAAAGCAACTTGAAATTTGTCTAGGTATCGTTGCATCCAGTCCTCTCGAACCTCGAAGCTCCCATTTGCCTGATTTACTACCAGAAGGGAATCAAAATTTTCTTCGATGACTTCCGCTCCTAGGCCTTTGGCTAATTTGAGACCTGTAACCATAGCCTCATACTCGGCTTCGTTGTTAGTCAACTTTGCAGTTTTTATAGATTGTCTAATCATGCCACCCGTAGGTGGCTTTAGAACTATGCCGAGTCCGGATCCTGTCATGTTCGAGGAACCATCGGTGAATAAGGTCCATACCCCTGATGATGTGCCCCTTTTTAGTAGAAGTTCTTTTTCTACCTCGGGAAAAAGGGCGGGCATAAAGTCGGCCACGAAGTCCGCCAAAATTAGGACTTAATAGCCGTTAGAGGCTGATATTCGATATCATACCCCCCCGATTTCAATGGCCCATTTGGCTAGTCAGCTCGATAATTCGGGTTTATGCAATATATTTTGAAGAGGATATGTTGTTAAAACACATATACGGTGACATTGAAAATAAGGCTTCAATTTTCGAGATGCACTTATTAATGCAAGAGC
This sequence comes from Nicotiana knightiana, assembly GCA_005239525.1. NCBI lineage: Eukaryota > Viridiplantae > Streptophyta > Magnoliopsida > Solanales > Solanaceae > Nicotiana > Nicotiana knightiana. The sequence continues at coordinate 74,035 of ML418675.1, read as the reverse complement.
TAATTTTTCTAAGTGCGGATACCTGGTTTCAGCATATCCCAGGATTCGACTCACATAATAGATAGGGAATTGCGTACCTTGCTCATCTCGAACAAACACGCCACTTACCGCTACCTCGGACACTGCTAAGTACAAGTATAGAGTTTCGTCCTCCTTTGGGGTGTGGAGCAAAGACGGGCTTGAGAGATACCGTTTTAACTCCTCCAAGGCGTGCTGGCACCGGAGTCCACTCAAAGTTGTTTTTATTTTTGAGTAGGGAGAAAAAGTGATGGCTCCGATCTGATGACCTCGAGATGAATCGCCTAACGCCGTTATCCGTCCGGTCAGCCGCTGTACGACCTTCACATTGTTCACCACCGTGATTTATTTGATGGCATTGAATTTGTCGGGGTTGATTTCAATCCCCCTGTTTGATACCATCAAGCCTAAAAATTTACCCAAGCCTACGCCGAAGGAGCATTTCTCGGGGTTGAGCTTCATGTTGTAGCTTCTAAGGATGTCGAAAGTTTCCTGCAAATGATTCAAATGGTTCTCTGCGCGCAGGGACTTAACTTGCATGTCATCAATGTAAAATTCCATGGATTTTCCTATTTGATGTTCAAACATCTTATTAACTAAGCGTTGGTACGTGGCCCCTGCATTTTTTAGCCCGAAGAGCATTACATTGTAGCAGTATGTGCCACACTTTGTGATGAACGAAGTTTTTTCCCTATCCTCGGGATTCATTTGAATTTTATTATATCCGGAGTAGGCGTCGAGAAAGGTGAGGATCTCGTGGCTATCTGTGGCATCAATCAAACGATCGATGTTGGGCAACGTGAATGAATCTTTAGGGTATGCTTTATTTAAGTCTTTATAATCTATGCACATTCTTTTTGGGAGCTACTACTACATTGGCAGACCATTCGGGATATTTTACTTCCTTGATGGACCTTATTTTGAGGAGTTTCGTTACCTCGTCTTTGACGAACACATGTTTTACCTCAGACTGAGGCCTCCTTTTTTACTTCACCAGTTTGAACATGGGGTTGATGCTTAGCCGATAGGTGGCTATTTTCGGTGGGATCCCTGTCATGTATAAGTGGGACCAAGAAAAGAAATCAATGTTGTTAATGATAAATTTAGTGAGTTTCTTCCTGAATTCGGGAGTTAATCACGTTCCCAGGTATACCTTTCGGTCTGGGAGATGTTTCATCAAAATAGCTTGCTCCAGTTCTTCGACCGTTGAATTTGTTGCGTCCGATATTCGGGGGAAATGAAGGTTCGAGGAGTGAGGAAGTCTTCTTCATCATCCTCGGGGACCTATTTATCTTCTGACCCCTCCGAGGCGGAGGATATGGGTGTCGGTGCAATGTCGTGTAATGCGAACATCTCCTTTTCTGCATGCTGCTCTCCATATACTATTTTTACATCGTCTTTTGTGGGGAAATTCATCATTTGATGAAGAGTTGATGGTACTGCCCTTATGTTATGTATCCACGGCCTTCCAAGCAAGGCATTGTATCTTATGCCACCTTCAATGACATGGAACTTGGTGTTTCGAACTGTACCGGATACGTCGACCGGGAGGATGATTTCCCCCTTCGTTGTCTCGCTTGCCATGCTTAATCCATTGAGTACTTGAGAGGTGGGTGTGATTTCATCGAGCAGTCCGAGCTGCTGCACCACCTTTAACCTGATTATGTTGGCCGAGCTACCTGGGTCCATGAGCACACGTTTAATTTGAATGTTATTCAAGAAAAAGGAAATTACCAGTGCATAATTATGTGGTTGAGACAAAGTCCCGAAGTCTTCTTCACTGAATGCAAGAGTGTCCTTGAATACATAGTTCTGGGTTTGCTTTTCTGTTGTGATGAATATTTTTGTTCGCTTGACAATGGGCCCCTACGGGATGTCGATCCCTCCAATGATCATGTGGATGACGTGCTGTAGTTCCTCTGCTTCATTTTTCCTGTTCGTCTCTCTCTCAAAATTGGTTCTTAGCTCGGTCGCTGAGGAACTCTCAAATGTGCCCTTTGCTAATGAGTCGGGTTACTTCTTCTCAGAGCTGTCTGCAATCCTCGGTCCTATGACCGTGAGTGTCGTGATATTCGCATATCAAGTTAGGTTCCTTTGCGAAGGATCTGATAGTATGGGTTTCGGCCATCTGGTATCGTTGATCTTACCTATGGCTGATATGATGTCTGAAACATCAATATTGAAATTGTACTCAGGTAGTCGGGGTGCCTCTACCGGCCCTGTGTGCCTGTCGAACCCGGATTTATTCACGAGTCCCTGAGGATTCTGGCCCCGATCCATCTTTCGATCACTCCGAGGTATAGTACGCCTCGGGATATTTCTCCGATTTTCTATATACGGTTGATACCTTTCTTTGTTCGGCCTTTCTAGTGTTTGTTCGACTCGAGGAGCCGTTTCAGGTGGTGTTGTGCTTGGAGTTTTTTGATGGCTTTGTAGCTGAGCAATAGCCACTTGTTGTGCTTGCAACATCTCAAAAACGACATGAAGGCTAACTTCTCTTTCCCTTTGAGCAGGGGTTCTCTGTGCTTCATGTTGGTCTTCTTCGCGCACACTTCCATCTGTATGAGAGCTTACATCGACATGTTGAGCGTTGCGTGAGCCCTCATCAACGGGGATTTTTACTGGTTCCCCTTCAGAGTTTGTGGTGGTACACCATCGCTTGAAGCAGCTGCATCGTTCTCTCCATGATCCTCAGGACCGTTGTTTTCATGTGCATTCATTGAGTTAGACATTTTCTGACCTGAAATTGCAGATTTTTGGACAAGAAAAAGTGTAAAGAATAACTTGTGTTTTTAGAAAACCAGCACTAGAACAATCACTATTGTTTTTAGCCCCACGGTGGGCGCCAAACTGTTTACCGTGAAAATGGTAATTACAATTAAATTTGATTTTGTGGTTCTAAAAATATGTGATATATTTTAATACTAGTTGTTAGTCAATATATGCTAAATATACGTAAGGAAAGTTTGATAATAACAAAGGAAAGTAGTGATATGCAGACCGAGCTATTGAGAGATAGGGTCTCGAGCTGGTCAAAACAGGGCCTCGAGGTCGAACTCGAGTGCTCGACAGAGGGCGGTCAATGAAGATATAACAGTATTAAGGGCCTCGAAGATGGCCTCTCTATGATCAACAATGAGCAATAAGTGAAGAACAATCAATGAACACAATGAATTGAACATAATATATCAATGGAACAATTGTAGAGAATGTTTGAGTTAGAGAGCAGATAATGTTCTTGTTCTTGTATTGAATCTCATCCCCTTAAAAAATGACAAGGGTCCCATTTATATAAGAGGGGGAATCCCAACATAGTACATGTGTAATTATTACAAAGAAATGCAGTTGGTACAACTATTTAATGTCACAGTACTATTCTTGCAGGCGCTGTCAACTATAACCACGTGCCCTTGGGAATTTCCCGCCTTCTCATAACGGTCTTCGATCTTTACTCTGCCTCGAGGTGTATCGATCCCTCAGAATACTTCCTCAAGGAATGCTCCTCGCGGTTGAACTTCGGATTCTGCTCTGATACAAGCGAGGTCGAGGCTCAGAACGCTGTAGAAGCCTTAAAATAGCACCCCGCATTTTAGCCCACCTTCTCTACTTGTCACGACCCCAAATTTCCTCTGTAGGAAGTCGTGTCGGCACCTAGTCTCTAAAACTAGGTAAGCTTATCAATATGTAGAATAATTGAAATAACAACTTAAAATCTCAAAACTTCAACTACTGCATAAAAAAAATCCGTAACTCAGAATGTACAACTACCAAAACCTGGTGAAGTATAAGTCACAAGCTCTAGTAACAATTCTGAACCAATCAGATACATCACTTTCTAATATAGTGTATTGAAATACGGAAAAACAGGATAGAAGGGAACTCCAAGGCTTGCGGACGTGGGCAAGTGTACCTTGAAGTCTCCAAAGCCAGCTCAGCTCACTAATGCTGGGACAGATAGGAACTACATGGATCTGTAAAAAAAGAGGTGCAGAAGCAAAGTATGAGTACACCACAGTGGTACCCAGTAAGTGTCAAGCCTAACCTCGGTAGAGTAGTGACGAGGTCAGGTCAAGGCCCTACTAGAGATAATAAGAAACAAGATGAAAGATATAACGATATAATGATAATGACAATGTAAATGAAACAATAAGAAATTTATGAACAATTAACAACACAAAATCAAGACAGTTAATACAACACCAAAGGAAACAAGGATTTACATGTTAAGGAAACAAACAACCACGAAAAATACAGCAAATAAAGGAAGATAACAAGGGCCACAAATGAGGTACCGTCTCGAAGTATCAAATCATAAAAAGTAACTCAGAATATTTCCTTATATCACACCCCAGGAGCCTTTACATTTAGTTTTAAAAATCATTTTTTTCCTGAAATAATACCCCGCGTTTTAGCCCAGCTTATCACAACGCATGGCTTCTAGTAGTTCCCCTACTATCCACGCATATCAAGGCCACCGTATCTCACCACATGAATTTCAACACCCAGACCTTATACCACTGCATGCGTATTAGTATCACAACGCGTCATAATTCGCACCTCAAGTGCCCAATATCACAACTTGCCAAAAAAGCCAACAATAATCGAATTTCACAATAAGGAGCCCACGTCTCAAATACAATGTACACAAAGTCTCAACAATAACAACCGGAGAGTAACTCAATGAAATGATATTTCACAACTTGCACTTTGCCTTAGTACAAACCACGACCGTTGCAACTCAACACCAAACTCAACAACAAGAGTTTTCCAAGAATAGCAATTTCAAGTAAAGCATTCACATTTAGAGTACGGAATAAAAGGAATCAATTAATTCAAATAAACATGTAGGACAATTTGCAAATAAGAGATCAATAAAGTAGACAAGTGAAATTAGACGAAATATGATGACCACAACATGTTAAAGTAACTCAATTAAAGCATGAAAGAAAACTACATATCTAAGAACTAGAAATTTCACATTTAGACCGTGTACACACTCGTCACCTTGCGTACACAGCTTTCACATATCACAATTATCTCAACAACACCAAATCCTAAGGGAAATTTCCCCCACACAAGGTTATACAAGTTACTTACCTCAAACCACGCTAAAACAATCAACTAGAAGGCCTTTTCCTCGATTTTCCAACTTTGAATGACTCGAATCTTGCCAAAAATATTTCATACTATAAATCAAACTATAGGAAACTAACTTAAACAATGAAATTACGATCTTTTCAAAGATATTGAAAAATTGACTCAAAAAGTCACCCCAGGCCCGTGTCTCGGAACTTGACTAAAAATACAAAAAGCGAACACACATTCGATATCGAGTCCAACCATACAAGAATTATTCAAATCCAACCTCATTTCGCCTTTCAAAACTCAAAATTTTAGCCTAAGGAGTTTCTACCAATTTTTCCCAATTTCTAACTCCAAAGCACCAATTAAATGATGAAATTAACAACAAATTCTTGTGAATTAATCAAAAATGAGTGAGAATTCCTTACCCTAATGTTCTCTCTGAAAATCCCTCGAAATTTCATCTCAAAACAATATATTAGATCTGACGACTGCCGAAAGGAGACGACTAAGAACGAAGGTCTCACGAAGCCATTAATGGCTTCTCCGGCCACTATTGAGTCTGGTCAGTCGTCCCAACCATCCCCACAGCCCCTCCAAACATATACGAGCCCAAAAACAATCCAAAACTATGCGCAATTAGTTAAACCTAATGTATTAAATGCGGCCATGCAAACTCCAACCCACGTAACCCTAAAACCAGTGGAATATCTTCATGGACAGACCATCATTAAAAGAAAGAAGCAGGAAGTTGGACAATCCATTGCTCAACAAGGCCCGCAGTTGGAAGTGTTGGGCAAATTCTCGTATTGTAAGCCTATTTTTCAAGAGTTACGTAAATCTATTCCTATATAGTGTGAATTAAAGGGTCCTTACTCTATTGGATTGATTGACGACACTCACATCCTTATTAAGATTTTGTTAATGGAAGATTGCATTCATTTATTATCAAAACCAGCATTTTATTTGAAGATACAAGGTGAGATATGGCAGATGCGATGTACAAAGTAGAATCCCTGGCGGAAACCTAATAAAGAAACATTGTTGCTATAGCCTGGATTATTTTCAGGACGTGCCACCTAGTTTTTTTGGTGAATAATTTGTATTATCATTGGCAAGTGCAGTTGGGAGGCCCTTACATGTTAACTTGGCTACTCAGAATGGCACAAGACCAAGTTGTGCTAAGGTGAAAGTCGAGGTGAATTTACTGATAAATTTCCATCAAAGGATCAAAATTATAGAAGATATTGATGAGTATGGGTCAAAGGAGTCTAGATGGATCAATATTAGTTATGATTATATGCCTAAATATTGCAAAAGTTTCAAGAAACAAGGCCATAAGGAAGCTGAGTGTTGGGTCATAAATACTGAACTTAGGCAATCTGAAGATCAAGGCAATGACAAGGTGAAGGAGAAGGAATATATTGGTACTGCAGCTAACTCAACTAAGGTAACTTCCAGTGGTAAAGTATTGGGGAAGCCTGTGGTAAATCGGGCTAGGAAGGATTGGATGCAAGTAAGGAGTAATAAGTATCAACGTGATAATAGAGGTCATATAACTGATAATAAAAAGGAGAATGATATTGACAATGGAAAGGTGAAGAACAAAGTTATGGCAGTGTCAACAAAAAACAAGTTTGATGCACTGGAAGTTGAGGAAATTGATCAACCAACACTAAGGATTACTGATGCCAAAGGGGATAATAATAACAAGGCACAACAGAAGAAGAAACAAGGAATTGAAGCTAAAAAGGTTCAGGAGAAGGAGCAAGTGATAAATAAAGAAAATTCCAGCTCCATTCCTAAGGATGCTGGGAATACTTCAGCGGCTAAGGAAGGAGCTCCTAAACCCAGTAACACAAGGATTAGGATGGAGGAAAGTGTTGAAGTTGGGAATGGAAATCCGGGTGGAAATAGGAGCCCTAATCCTAATGCTACTGGGATTAAAGATGCAGCCATAAAGGAGACGAGGATAGATTGGGTTCAATGGAGATTTGATGCACGCAAGGAAGCTCTTAATGTTACTCTAAATCATTCATGTCGAGAGATACCTTCTCACACTTTTGTGGAATCACCTAGGTCAACTGGAGCTACTAGTAGGGAAAGACAACTATGGAATGATGAAGTACAGGAGTTTGAGGACAATTCTGCAGAAAATACAAGTATATGGGTAGATGATCATGTGGCAGCGCACAACTAGAACAAGCAGACAAATAAAATAGTATGTCTACAGTAAACCCTAGTTCCCTGGGAATAAGGGTTGAGGATTTTGGCTAGACAAATGATCAACGACCTATACAACGATTTGGAGCTGATACAAGAACACAATAAGAGCCTAGAAACACTGGAGGATCAATCATAGCTTCAATATGGAAGAAGGATCGCAATGGAACAGTAAACCCTAGAAAAATTGCTCAGGTTTTGGACAATTCTAGGGGTGATCCGGTGATGGTTTTGGTCAAGGAGAAGACTGGAAATGTTAATGTTGATGCCTTAGAGGATCCAGTGAGGGAAAATCAAAGAACAGTTGATGACAAGACCTCTAATCCTAATGGAACAGTAAAAACTGGGAAACTGTCTAGAGTGAACCCAAATCTAGGAAGTGTCTATGAACCACTATTTAGGATGATGTAGGAGGCAGTAGGAGCTTTGGAGAAGCATTATAAGGTGAATGAAGATCAGACAATTGTAACAAAGGAGTCTGAAGCTTTAGAGCCGATGCCAATGGCTTGTGCATCAGTCACTGATCAAATTATACATCTTCAGCCCAATGTACCTTTGAATTCACCTTTGCAGACATTACATGACTTAGTGACACACAATGTGGGACCTGTGGGTATGAATTTCATGGAGCAACAACAAATGGAGAAGGAGGGAGGTGATGAGTCAATTGCTGGAAATTTCAAGCAAGTAGCAATGGATGCTTATTTGTCCCATATAACTAGTGCAAAGGGAGGTAAGAAGACAAAAAATAGAATCAGACTAAACAACCACTTCAACCTCTAAGAATCATGCCCAGGAGGGCAGATTCACAGTAGAAATTATGATCAAGACCTTGATTTGGAATATTAGATATGTCAATACTCAGCAGAGCATCCCTAGGGTGATAAATATGCAAAGGGAGCACAATTTCTTTGTCATTTCTTTGATGGAGCCATTTCAGAAAAAAAGGTTACATACAAAGTTATAGGAGAAGATTAAATATGGAGTATGCCTTTTCAAATGTGAATGGGAAGTATGGTTGTTTTCTGATGATGTGGTGGAGTGGGAATTGGTTGTGGAAACTGAACAGCAGGTGACTGTCAAAGTATTTCACCATGACATTGGGCAGCATATCATGATGACCTTTGTGTATGCAAAGTGTTCATCTATAGAGAGATTAGAGTTGTGGGATAACCTATACTACCTGGTAAGTGATATGGAACTTCCTTGGTTAGTAGGAGGGGACTTTAATGTGGTGCTACATGAAGATGAAAAGATAGGGGGATTACCAGTTCATCCTCCTGAATATGAGGATTTTGCATTCTGTGTCAATTCTTGTGGGCTGTTTGATCATGGTTATAATGGAAATCCTTTTACATGGTGGAATGGAAGGCCTAATGCTGAGTGTATATTCAAGAGATTGGATAGAATATTTTTGTTAATTTTCCATTCTAAAATATGCTACCTACAATAGAAGTTGAACATTTGATTAGGACAGGCTCGGATCATGCTCCATTGCTTATGACATGTGGGGAGCAAACTACAAGCTTTGTCAAGCTTTTCAGATTCTTCAATTTCTGGACAAAACATGCTACATTCAAGGAAGTGGTGAAGTAGAATTGGAGGCTGATTTCATTGGAGATCCATTTCTAATATTCAAGCATAAACTGAAGAAAATGAAGGCAACTTTATCTAAATGGAGCAAGGACACCTTTGAAGACATTTTCAAGCAACTGGCTATCCTATAAGATATTGTAAAGGTCAAGGAAATGTTGTTTGAGGAGGAGCCAACTATTGAGAACATAATAATTCTTCAAAACCCCAGGCAGAATCGAAGAAATACTTGAGTATAGAGGAGCAATGTTGGAAGCAAAAAGCTAAGATGACATGGTTTTCTGAGGGTGATAGGAACACCAATTTCTTTCACAATCATGTCAATGGCAAAACGAAGAAGTTACAACTGAAAAGGATCCAAAATGGAGATATCAATTGGTTAGAAGAGCATGAAGAAATGACCAATGCTGCAGTTGAATTTTATCAAAGACAGTTCACTAATGAAGGTGATCCCATAGATTTTTCAATGCTTGAGAATGTACATTCTATGGTAGCTTTGGATCAGAATTTGGAATTATGTAGGTTTCCAACCCCAGAGGAAGTCAAGGTTGCAGTATTTGAGCAAAGTGGAGATAGTTCTAGTGGTCCTGATGGATTTACTGGACTATTTTATCAAGAATGCTGGGATGTAATTGGCTATGACATACATAATATGGTGCTCCATTTCTATGGTGGTGCTGCTTTGCCTAAGTCTATCATCATACTAATTTGGTATTGATACCAAATAAGCCTGGAGTGTAGACTTTCTCAGATTTAAGACTTATAAGTTTGAGTAATTTTGTCAATAAGGTAATGTCCAGAGTTCTACATGATAAATTGGAGAAATTCGTGTCTTCTTTAATATCATCCAACCAGTTTGGATTTGTAAAAGGGGGGATTATATTTGAGAACATTCTACTCACTCAGGAGATTGTTATTGAAATAAGATTGAGAGGCAAGTCTGCCAATATTGTCATAAATCTAGATATGACTAAGGCATATGATAGGGTTTCATGGAATTTTTTGCTACATATATTGATGAAAATGGGATTTGTTGAACACTTTATTAAAATGATATGGAGTCTACTGTCTAATAATTGGTATTCTGTATTGGTGAATGGCTCGTTTTAAGTGTTCTTCAAATCTTCTAGAGTGAAGCAAGAAGATCCATTGTCTCCTGCCTTGTTCACCTTACCTGCTGAAGTGCTAACAAGATCTTTAAACAAGTTGTTTGAGGACAAATAATTTGTAGGATTTGGGATGTCAAAGTGGACTAATTCATTATATCGTCTTGCATATGCTGATGACACAATCATTTTTGCATCAACACATCCAAAATCCTTGAAGAAGATCATGGAAATATTGAATGATTATGAGAAGGATTCAGGGAAGTTGATCAACAAATCAAAAGGCTCATACTATATGCATTCCAAGGCAGCCAATGCATTGTTCCAACAGTTGGTGATATCATAGGATTCTCTAGAAGTGCATTAAATTTTACATATCTTGGGTGCCCTATATTCTATACAAGTAGAAGAAAGGATTATTATGATGATCTCATTAAGAAAGTGAAGGCAAAGTTACATTCATGGAAAGGAAATTTTCTATCTTTTGGAGGCAAGGCTACCTTGATAAGCAGTGTTCTTTAGATTATGCCTATTCACATGCTATCAGTATTGGATCCACCTAAAGACATTATAGGACATTTGCACAAAATGTTTGCAAGATTCTTTTGGAGCATAAAGGAGGAAGGGAGAAGCAGGCACTGGGCATCTTGGAAAAATTTGTGTCTTCCAAAGGAGGAGGCAGGGATAGGTTTCAGATCCTTATTTGATGTGTCCAACGCACTATTTGCAAAATTATGGTGGATATTTAGGACCACACATTCTCTATGGTCAAATTTCATGTGGAACAAGTATTGCAAAAAAGGAATTTCCTACATTAGTACAGTTTAGGAAACGATCACATGTTTGGAAGAAAATGTTGAATTCTAGACAAGAAGTGGAGCATGAGAGCTGGTGGTAGATGAAGTCAGGAACCACTAATGCTTGGCATGAAAACTGGACAGGTCTAGGAGATTTATATTACCCAGTACCTCCATATTTTCACATTAATGAGGAGTTGGAAGAGGCTAATGAGTTGAGGCAAGAGGATGGGATGAGGAGCTAATAGATCGAACATTTCTAGAAGAAATTGCGAATCACATCAAACAACAGGTACAGTTTGAAGGCACTGATGTATTCTGGGATAGACCTTGGTGGAAACCTACTACTTCAAGTAGATTTACTGTGAGTAGTGCTTGGCAATTGGTGAGGCATAGGGCAAATCCAAATCCGGAATTCAAGAACATGTGGATCAAGGGCTTACTATTCAAGATATCATTCTTCCTATGGAGATTATGGAGGTTGAAATTGATCATTGATGACATGTGAAAAAGGCAGGGGTACATACATATGTCCAGGTGTTGGTGTTGTCAAAACCCTCATGAGGAATCATTTGATCATCTATTCTTGACATGAACTACAACTACTATGGTTTGGAGAACATTTCTAGGGGCAACTGGAATCACTGTTCCATTGATTCAAGTGAAGAAGGTAATTAGGGCATGGTGGGATGATGATTGTTTTCAAAAATTGAAACCACTATATCAGGCAGCTCCAACAATTATAACTTGGGAATTATGGAAGATGAGAAACACCAATGGCGGATCAGTTTCAGTTCATAGGGTTATCCATGAGATCAACAAGACACTACACTTTTTGGCAAAGACTAGGTACAATTGGCTGCCTCGTATGCCTTTTCTTGGCCGGATATAGTCAGATACTTAAAGGGTTACAAGCCTATTATAGTGACCAAAAGAGTAGCATGTAAATTTCCATACAATGGCGGGTACAAGTGTAATACAGATGGGGCTTCCAGAGGCAACCCTGGTTCTAGTGCTACAGGTTTTTGTGTGAGGGATAGTGCAGGAAATATGGTGAATGCTAGGGCACAACAACTAGAGAAAACTACTAATATAGTGGCAAAATCTAGGGCAATCAGAGATGGACTGCATTACTGTGTGCATCATGACCTACATCCTCTTATACTAGAAACTGATTCACTTAGGATGAAGAAGATCATATAAGGAGAATGATATCCTCCATGGTGAATTATGGCAGAGGTTAAGAGGATTAAGGAGATGAAGGATAGGTTAAATGTGATATTCCAACATGTTTTAAGGGAGGGAAACACGGTGGCAAATTTTTTTGCTAACCTTGTTTTATCTTTTGCATGTACAATTCAGTTTCATTCCTTCTCTGAACTGCCTAGTGTAGGGAGGAGACTGATCAACATGGATAAATCACAAATTCCCAGTCTAAGGGTTAGGATAGCCAAAAGAAAATCACAAGACTGATGGATAGGTATGTTAATAAAATGTATACAACTGCTTATTATCTAGTTGGTATTTGGTTCTGTATATTACTAGGTCACTTTCCAGTGGTATTAGCATGGTGTCATGCTCAATCTAGTTGTGAACTAGGGGTGTATGGAACAATTCATAAAAGAAGGCAGTTAGTTTTTACACAAATGGGATCACAAGGAGTCTTAATCTTTACTCCAAACTTGCAACTACTAACACTAATTTCAGAAGATACAAATGGTACAGCCCTATAGGAATCCAGCAGTTGTTTGTTGTTTTCTATTGATGGCCTAAGTGGTGTTATGGCATTTTCCAGTGGTATTGGCATATTTATATGCCCAACCTGGAGATGCTATGGTAGTACTTAGGATTGGTTTGTAATGAAGGAAATAGGCAACTGGCGCTATGGTAGCATTGTATTCTAGGCGATGTTATGACACTTTTCAGTGGTATTGGCATGTCCACATGCCATTCTGGAAGTGTTATGGCAATGCCTGGAGCTCGTTTGATATGCAGGTCCTGACATGCTACACTTTGAAGGTCAGAAATTCAAGCTCATCTTCATTGCAATCACATGGTACTTGAGAGGAATGCGAAAATGGTTGATCAAAACAGTGAGGCTCACATACATATCTTATGCATATTGCTTAGCTGCTTGGACTAACCTAGAAGTTGTTGGTGTTGATTGGAGATTCACATTTGCCTTCTCCTTTGGAACGCAAAACTTGGCACCTGGTGAGAGCGTTAGATGTGCTACATTGAGATTTTGCATTTGGATTGTGGATACACACACCACCTTATGTCGGAAGTTTCCCAGTTCTATCTGTGTAATAACTAGCATTTATAGCTTTCTTAGTTTTAGATTAGTTGTTCCATCTTTGAGATTGGACAAATTATAAACATTGGATTCCAGTTTTTAGACTATTATTTATTTATATATTAACCACTAGGCAGCCAGCCTAGTGGTATATTTTCTTAAAAAATCGATCTCTCTAAGTCCAATAATGAATTATTATTCAAAACCTCGAATTTCGCCTTTTCTGCCCAGCGACTTCCGCTTATGCGGCCTTAAGGTCGCTTCTGCGACGGCGCACCTGCAGAAAAAGCATCGCAGGTACAGAAATCACTTAAGTCCTCATGTTCTTATTCGCTTCTGCAGACCACATCGCACATATGCGAGCCCGCTCCTGTGGAGTATTCTCTGCTTCTGCGAAGGACGACCAAGCAGCCCTTCTTCCGCATCTGCGACCACATCTCCGCACCTGCGGATGTGCTGATACGGTCCACTCCTCACACCTGCGCTCCCAGATGGGATAAGACATTTTTGCACCTGCTATTACCAACTCGCTTTTGCAAGCCCGCACCAGCAGTCAATCCCTCCGCAGGTGCGATGACACTAGAATACCCCAGCTTCGGTAGAACACAAAGTCCAAAAAATGATCCGATTTCCATCTGATTCACACCCGGGGCCCTCGGGACCCTGTCCAAACCACATGATCGACCTACTCGAGGCCACAAATCACATCAAACAACATACATTCTATGAATCGCAACCCAAATTCAAGCTTATGAACTATTAACTTCCAAATTTTGAAACTAACGCCGATTCATACCAAACAACTTCGATTGACACCAAATTTTACACACAAGTCATAAATGGCATTACAGACCTATTTCAACTTTTGGAATTAGGATTTAACCCGATATCAATAAAGTCAACTCCCGGTCAAAGCTTACCAAAAATCTTCCATTTTTCAACTTTCGCCAAATCGTGTTGAAACGGCCTACAGACCTCCAAATCAACATCCAGACATGCTCCTAAGACCAAAATAACCATACGGAGCTATTGAAATCATCAAAACTCCATTACGGAGTAATCTTCACACAAGTTAAACTACGATCAACTCCTACGACTTAACCTTATAACTTGGAGACTATGTGTCCCATTTCACTCTGAAACTCATCCGAAACCAAAACCAACCACCCCGGCAAGTAACATAACCACAATATAGTATAGAGGAAGCATAATTTAGGGGATCGGGGCTAAAATACTCAAAACGAACGATCGAGTCGTTACATCCTCCCCCTCTTTAAAGAAACAATCGTCCTCAAATGAGTATATAGACATACCTGAAGTGGTGAAAGGATGAGGATAAAATCTACACATATGAGGCTCGGTCTCCCAAGTCGCCTACTCGACTGGATGACCTCTCCACTGAACTTTCACTAAAGCAATGTTCTTCGACCTCAGCTTTCAAACCTGCCTGTACAAAAAAGCCACCGGCTCCTCCACATAAGATAAATCCTTGTTCAATAGGACTGAACTGAAATCCAACACATAAGATAGATCGTCGTGATACTTCCGGAGCATAGAAACATGGAATACTGGATGAACTGTCGCTAGACTAGGTGGTAGTGCAAGTCTGTAAGCCACATTTCCAACCCTCTCAAGAATATCAAAAGGTCTGATATACCTAGTGACGCCCCTAACCTGGGGAGGCGTGGCTGGCACCTGGTGCCGCATTGGCAAGAGTGAACCACTCTGTAACTCGTGATCATTCGACCAAAACCATAACATACATAAGTCGAGTTAGCTGAGCGCATTCCTTTCGTAACTATCATGGGCCCACATGGCCACAACTCATAATGTACAAGCGTAAGTGGGAAAAACACCGTATCACTTAATCATTTTTCTTAAAACATGAATACATATGGGCCGTCAAGGCTCTAACATACTGTACAAAATGAACCTTTGTCTACAAAGCCTATAAGATTATTTGACATCAAATGGGACAGGGTACCGGCCTACCCATAAGTCTGTGGTAAAGCTCTGACACAATGACTCATAGACTCGGCTGCACTCCGAATGAGGTGGAGTCTTACCGATCCTTCACTGAAGCCAATCTCGTCTACTATGAGGGCTCGTCAAACGATTATCTATACCTGCAGGCATGAATGCAGCGTCCCCAACAAAAGGACGCTAGTACAGATAATGTGCTGAGTATGTAAGGCAGAACTGAAACACAACAGTAAGTCAACATTAATTAAAGACATATAAGAATCAACCTGAATCTCTGAAGTGCCACCGTATATGCATACTTATTATACTTACATATGTGCAATGCTTCTCTTTGAGACTATTATCCATATCGTATGCTACATGACTGCCCAACTGATCAGTGGTAACTGCCCGACCGGGCTTCGCACGGTGGTAAATGTATGACTGCCCAACCGGTGGTAAATAATGATACATAACTACCCAACCGGTGGTAACTGCCCGACTGCCTGCAGCTCGGTGGTAAATGCATGTTTGCCCAACCGGCCGTAGCACGGTGGTAAATGAGTATGCATGACTGCCCAACCGGTGGTAAATAATGATACATAACTGCCCAATCGGTAGTAACTGCCCGACCGGCCGTAGCCCGGTGGTAAATAAAAATGCATGAAGATGCATGTATTACTATATTATAAACATTAACATCTTTATCAAATACCTCAATAGGGAACTAGATACATACTTAGACATTCTTGAATATCACTTTACAGGAATGAATAACATAGACATCCTTAACTGCTAAGAGTAGAACCTTTTATGGAATATCATTACGTTTACACGTCATTACTTGGGTCATACCAAAAGAAAGAAGGATTAGCCTTAACTTACCTGAGTCGATTCTCTTGACAATCCCTCTAACACCCGTCACCTGCGACAAAACACGTGACGGCAAGATCGGAGTAGGAAAAAATCCGTATGATATTCTTTCTTAAAAACACTGCTCCTACTCTAGTCCGCGGGAAATCGATCTTTTCAGTTGTTAACACTCCTAAAGCCCTAACTACTACTGCATAATCCAAATGTTCTCATAATTGTGCCCACGATGGCTTGTTAATGCATACATAAGCACTTTGAGCCAAAGCTTAGATAATCCACTGTCAATACAAGAAAGAAAAGAGGTCACATACGTGCCTCCATGTCTTCTTCCTCTGCTTGAGACACAAGTTCCCTTTCAACAGTTACTTTCATCTCACGTTCTTCCACAGCAACAGTGATAGGCCATCTTGAAGATTAGTATGCTGTTTGGTAAATGCTGGAGTATTTTCCTACATTGGATTTATATAGATAAAATCCACAATTGCATAAAACTCATCAAGCACCAAGATCCATTTGATCATGCCACCTAATCTAATATGACTTAAGAGTCATTTTTTTAGTTAGTGGCATGCTGCCACGTAATCCCCTTGTTGGGGAATTTAAATTTTATCCAATAATTAATTAGGTAGTATCCCGCTACCCGGTAATTAATTAATTACCCGCATAATTAAAAATTATTCTAAATTACTTAAAATACTATTCATTTTTAATATACTTTATATATACCTACTAATGTGGTCATGTGGTACCATATAAAATCAATACATACATTATTATTTCATTAAAACATCCATGTAAAAATACATATATTTTCTCAATATCTAAATTTTTTTCTAATCTTATATAAAGATTATAAATTCTCGTACGCTTAATTCTTAAAATGGTAAAAAGATAACCTTCCATTCTTGTGAGAAAATAATTTCTATCTTTAAAATAAAGAAAATCTCCTTTATAAACTTTCTCATATTATGTGCATAATTTAAAATATATTCAAAAGTAGAAATATTAATAACTATATAAAATCATATTTTTCAAACTTTTTACAAAAATGTTCCACTCAAAATACCATGTCCAATGTATATCAGTATCAAGGTTGTTAAACTTACGGGGTCTTATAATGACATAGTTACAAATCCTTTATAACCTCATGAATAGTCTTAATCCCTTCAAGCTCATATGGATTACTACGACTCATCCTAATATTAAAGTACGGGATGTAACATCTTTCCCCTCTTTAGAAACATTCGTCCTCGAATGTTAACTCTTTGAGATTTCCAAAACTCTCGATAGGGTCTCCTCTGTATACTAAACTAAAACTCAACCTCTATCTGAGCTCTGGACTATTCACAACCTTTTGTACTTGAGTATCTCGTATCTTCTCACCTTTATCTTACTTATCTTTCAATCTTGCATCATATATTCTGTTTCTTTCATAACATTCATTCCACATTACGCCTTAAAGCTCTACTATGATACCTCCACCTCTGGTGCTTACAAAATCTGGCGAAAGCCTCATACTGACTTCTTACGACTCAACTCTATGGCACGATCTAGAAAAAAAAAGAAGGGTAACATTTCCTAAATGCCCTATAGCCTCTCAGTTATAAATGTGGTGCGCAACACATCCATAAGTGAGACTCTACTAGGCACGACTTTGTAGACTCCCTAGGACACGACCCGCTCTTATACCACTTTGTCACGCCCCAAACCTGGGGCGGCGTGGCTAGCACCCGGTGTTGCACTGGCCCGAGCGAACCACTCTGTAACTCGTGATCATTCGACCAAAATTAGAACATACATAGGTCGAATTAGCTGAGCTCATTCCTTTCAGAACTATCATGGGTCCACATGGCCACAACTCATAATGTACAAGCGTAAGTGGGAAAAACACTGTATCACTTAATCATTTTTCTTAAAACATGAATACATATGGACCGTCAAGGCCTCAAATACCTCAATAGGGAACTAGATACATACTTAGACATGCTTGAATATCACTTTACGGGAATGAATAACATAGACATCCTTAGCTGCTAAGAGTAGAACCTTTTATGGAATATCATTACGTTTACATATCGTTACTTGGATCATGACAAAAGAAAGAAAGATTAGCCTTAACATATCTGAGTCGATTCTCTTGACAATCCCTCTAACACCCGTCAACTACGCCAAAACATGTGACGGCAAGATCGGAATAGGAAAAAATCTGTATGATATTCTTAAAAACACTGATCCTACTCGAGTCCGCGGGAAATCGATCTTTTTCAGCTGTTAACACTCCTAAAGCCCCTAATTACTACTGCATAATCCAAATGTTCTCATAATTATGCCAACGATGGCTTGTTAATGTAGACATAAGCACTTTGAGCCAAAGCTTAGATAATCCAATGTCAATACAAGAAAGAAAAGAGGTCACATACGTGCCTAAAAGAGCCTCCATGTCTTCTTCCTGCTTGAGAGACAAGTTCCCTTTCAACAGTTACTTTCATCTCACGTTCTTCCACAGTAACAGTGATAGGCCCATCTTGAAGATTAGTATGTTGTTTGGTAAATGCTGGAGTATTTTCCTACATTGGATTTATATAGATCACAATTGCATAAAACTCATCAAGCACCAAGATCCATTTGATCATGCTACCTAATCTAATATGAGAGTCATTTTTTTAGTTAGTGGCATGCTGCCACGTAATTCCCTTGTTGGGGAATTTAAACTTTATCTAATAATTAATTAGGTAGTATCCCGTTACCTGGTAATTAATCAATTACCCGTATAATTAAGAATTATTCCAAATTACTGAAAATACTACTCATTTTTAATATACTTTATATGTACCCTACTATCATGGTCATGTGGTACCATATAAAATCAATACATACATTATTATTTCATTAAAACATCCATGTAAAATACATATATTTTCTCAATTTTTAAATTTGTTTCTAATCTCATATAAAGATTATAAATTCTCGTACGCTTAATTCTTAAAATGGTAAAAAGATAACCTTCTTTTCTTGTGAGAAAATAATTTCTATATTTAAAACAAAGAAAATCTCCTTTATAAACTTTCTCATGTTATGTGCATAATTTAAAATATATTCGAAAGTAAAAATATTAATAACTATATAAAATCATATTTTTCAAATTTTTTACAAAAATATTCCACTCAAAATACCATATCCAATGTATATCGGTATCAAGGTTGTTAAACTTACCGGGTCTTATAATGACATAGTCACAAATCCTTTATAACCTCATGAATAGTCTTAATCCCTTCAAGCTCATATGGATTACTACGACTCATCATAATATTAAAGTACGGGATGTAACACCTAGGGCTCAACTTGCCCTTCTTCCCGAACCTCATAACACCCTTCATGAGCGAAACCCAGAGAAAGATTTGATGCCCAACCATGAATGCAACGTCGCGAACCTTCCGATTCGTATAACTCTTCTGTCTGGACTGGGCTGTACGAAGTCGATTTTGAAGCAATTTAACCTTTACCAAAGCGTCCTGAACCAAGTCTGTACCCAATAGCCTAGCCTCACTCGGCTCAAACCAACCCATCGGAGACCGTCATCGCCTACCGTACAAAGCCTCTTAGAGGGCCATCTGAATGTTTGACTGGTAACTGTTGCTGTAAGCAAATTCATCAAGCAGCAAGAACTGATTCCAAGAACCCCTAAACTCCATCACACACGCACGAAACATATCTTCCAATATCAGAATAGTGCGCTCGGACTGTCCGTCCGCCTAAGGGTGAAAGGTTGTACTCAACTCTAGCGGCGTGCCTAACTCATCTTGAACGACTCTCCAAAACTGTGATGTAAACTACGTACTTGGTCTGTGTCACGACCCCAAATCCTATACCGGCCGTGATGGCACCTATCGTGGAACTAGGCTAGCCAATAACCACATGTTCACAATTTCTTTCAAAATCTCTATCAAAATCCAAGCATTTCATAAATATATAGAGTTGCTAAAATAAGTAGGCCAATAAACAGTGCCACCAACCCCAAAACCCGGAGCCAACAAGTCATGAGTATCTAGAAGAATAAGCCAAAATATAATATCATAATACAAAACCTCCGAATGAAAGCTAGATACATCAATAAGGGAAGAACAGAGATGATGCGGACGCTGAACAGCTACCTCTATATCCCGCAAATCCGGCTCCGCGCGAAATAACTGGCTAATGCTCGATGTCTGCACTTGAATCTGCACACAGAGGTGCAGGGAGTAATGTGAGTACGCCTACTCATTAGTAATGAAAATAAATCAAGTCTAAGCGGCAAGGAAACACATAAAATCAATGCCATCAAATCACCAGAGGCACAACCTTACTTTCCAATAGTATAACATAGATATATGAAAACGTCATGCCTTAAAACCAACTTCAGAAAAACCCTTTGAAAATGTATATTTTTCAACAACTTCAACCGAAATTTTTAGTATAAAAATGAAATGAATCATATAGAGGCCCCTCGGGCAAAACATATTTCATAAGCCCAATGTGAAAGTAGTAAAATCATAAGCAGCCCCTCGGGCAAAACATGAATCATAATCAGCCCCTCGGGCATGCCTCGCAGTCACTCAGAATCAGTCCCTCAGCACCTCACAGTCACTCAGCACCTCACAGTCACTCATGCCTCCCAATCACTCATCACTCGGCACTCGGCACTCTGTGCGCTCACTGGGGGTGTGTACAGACTCCGGAGGGGCTCCTTCAACCCAAGCGCTAATATGACTCAGCACCTCACCATCACTCTTGGCCCTCGGCCACACTTAGCAGAACCACTCAAAAGGCCCCTTGGGCGAATCAGTAAAATATGGTACTCGACCTAAATCATCACTTTAAATCTCAAAGTGGTGTAAATCATGCTGACTTTCGAAAACAGTATGCACAATGCAGCTGAGTGAAATCATCAATACATAATGAAGTACAACAAAAGTAAAAAGCCCCCACGCGGTCTAAACAGATCGGCACGAGGCCCCAAACACGGCTTATAGCCCAAATATTTCACAAATCTTTAGAACATAATTTAACATAAGGTTTTGAGTAAATATGCAACTCATTAGTTGCCGCGGAGAGGACCTAGTCCAGTCCAAAAATCAGTATGCGCCACGTACTCATCATCCGACATGTGCGCCTTTCAAAAAATATCAGTGAGATGTAGTCCGGGGTTCCATACCCTCAGGACAAGATTTATAACCAGTACTTACCTCTACCGGGCCACAACACTAGTCTGTAATGCTCTTGCCCCTCAAATTGGCTCCCGATTGCTCCGAATCTATCCAAAATCAGTTTAACATCATCAATATATAATCAAGGAACACAACCCAATCAAAAACTATCAAATTACACAAAAATCTCGAAATTCGACCAAATCCGAGCCCCAGGCCCACGTCTCGGAGCTCGAAATTTTTTACATCACTAGAAACCTTGTCCTCCCACGATTCTACTCATACCAAAATTATCACAATCGGATCATAATTGCCTACCCAAAACCTAAAACGAATTTCCAATTCTCCACCCCCTTATTCCCAACCTTTTCCTACTCAAATCCTTAAATTTTCAAGCCTAATCCGAACAAAATAGCATAGGAACGATGTTAGTAACCAAAGAACTTACCTTTACTGAAGAATCTCGAGTTTCCTTCTCCAAATCGCCTTCAAAGGACTCCTCCCGCATGCAAAAATGGTGAAAATAAGAGAATTTTTCGTGGAGGCCCTTTATATATTGTTTCTGCCAATCATTTCCGCACCTGCGGATATTTAGTCGCACCTGCGGTCCCAGGTGCGCACCTGCGGAATCTCACTTAACGGACCAATTCCGCACCTGCGACCACTCCTCCGCACCTGCGGCTTTGCAGGTGCGGCCAAAACATCGCACCTACGACATCGCACCTACGGCTGTCCGACCGCAGGTGCTGTCAACACCAGAACTTCACACCAGCAGCTATTGCTGTAATTTTTCCAAGTCCAAAAACCCCGCCAACCATCCGAAATCAATCCCGAGCCCCTTGGGGCCCTAACCAAACACACCAACACACCCCATAGCATTATTCCAACTTAGTCGAGCCTTCGAAACATCAAAATTACATCAAATTCAAGCCTATGAACTTTGAAACTTCTAAATTTCGCCAACTACGCCGAAACCAACCAAAACACCTCCGATTGACCTAAAATTTTGCAGACATATCCAAAATGACATTACAAACCCGTTCCCACTTCTGTAATTCCATTCCGACCCCGATAGCCTACTTTCCACTGTCGACCGGAAATCGCCAAAAACTAAATTTTGTCAATTCAAGCCTAATTCTACACCGGACATCAAAACTTCATTCCGAACACACTCCTAAGTCCCAAATCTCCTAACGAAGATATCCGAGCCATAAAATCCGCATTCCGAGGTCGTTTACTAATAAGTCAACTCTCAGTTGACTTTCTCAACTATTAGGCTACTTTGAAAGATTAAGTGCCTTAATTCTCACCATAACCACTCCGGACCCGAACCAACTGACCCAGCACAACAAAAATAGGATAGCAATACATAATAAATACAGAAATGGGGGAAACGGGGTAAATCTCACAGAACGACCGGCCGGGTTGTTACATCCTCCCCCTCTTAAACAAACATTTGTCCTCGAACGGGTCTAGAAACATACCTGGAGTCTCGAATAAGTGAGGATATATGCCCCGCATCTCCCGCTCGGTCCCCCAGGTGGCATCCTCCATCGACTTCCCTCTCCACTGAACCTTCACTGAAACTATATCTTTACACCTCAACTTCCTGACTTGTCGACCCAAAATATCCACTGACTCCACCTCATATGACATATTACCCTCGACCTGAACCGTGCTGAAGTCCAAAACATGGGAAGGGTCACCAACATACTTCCGGAGCATCGAAACATGGAATACTGGATGAATACTCGATAAATTGGGAGGCATATCAAGCCTATAAGACACCTCCCCAACCCTCTGAAGCACCTCAAATGTCCCAATGAACCTGGGACTCAGCTTCCCTCTCTGCCCGAATCTCATAACACCCTTCATGGGTGACACTTTCAACAACACCTTATCCCTAACCATGAAAGACACATCTCGGACCTTCCGGTCCGCATAACTCTTTTGCTTAGACTGCACCGTGCGAAGCTGCTCCTGAATCAACTTTGCCTTACTCAAAGCATCCTGAACCAAGTATGTGCCCAATAGCCTAGCCTCTCCAGGCTCAAAACAACCAACCGGAGATCTGCACCTCCTACCATATAAAGCCTCATACGGAGCCATCTGAATACTCGACTGATAGTTGTTATTATATGAAAACTCTGCTAGTGGCAGAAGCTGGTCCCATGAACCATCAAAGTCAATCACACAAGCACGCAACATATCCTCCAAAATCTGAATGGTACGCTCCGACTGCCCGTCGGTCTGAGGATTAAACATTGTGCTTAACTCAACCTAAGTACCCTACTCTCTCTGCACGGATCTCCAAAACTGAGATGTGAACTGAGTGCCTCTGTCGGAAATGATAGAAACTGGAACCCCATGCAATCTGACAATCTCCCTGATATAAATCTCAGCTAACCTCTTTGAAGAATAAGTAGTACCAACATGAATGAAGTGCGTAGACTTGGTCATCCAGTCCACAATAACCCATATAGCATCAAACCTCCTCGAAGTCCATGGGAGTCCAACTACGAAGTCCATGGTGATCCGCTCCCTCTTCCACTCTGGAATATCAAACCTCTGAAGCAATCCACATGGTCTCTGGTGCTCATACTTTACCTGCTGACAATTGAGACACCGAGCCACAAACTCCAATATCCTTCTTCATCCTCCTCCACCAATAATTCTGCCTCAAATCTTGATACATCTTTGCGGCACCCGGATGGATGGAATACCGCGAACTATGAGCCTCTACTAGAATCAAATCTCGAAGTCCATCTACATTGGGCATGCAAATCCGGCCCTGCATCCTCATGACCCCATCATCACCAATAACCACATCCCTGGCATCACCACGACGGACCCTGTCCTGAAGAACAAGCAAATGTGGATCATCATACTGGCGTGCTCTAATCTGATCGTAAAGAGAAGACCTGGAGGCTACACAAGCCAACACCCGCGGGGGCTCTGATAGATCCAATCTCACCAACTGACCTGCTAAGGCCTGAACATCAAGGGCTAATGGCCGCTCTGCTACTGGAAGGTAGGCTAAACTCCCCAAACTCTTTGCTCTGCGACTCAAGGCATCGTCCACTACATTGTCCTTCCCCAGATGATATAAGATAGTGAGGTCATAATCCTTGAGGAGCTCCAACCATCTCCTCTGACGCAAATTCAAGTTCTTCTGCCTCAGCAGATACTACAAACTGCGATGATCAGTGAAAATCTCACACTGCACTCCATACAAATAATGCCGCCAAATCTTCAAGGCATGAACAATGGCAGCTAACTCAAGATCGTTCACTGGATAATTCTTCTCGTGCACCTTCAACTGTCTGGACGCGTAGTCTATCACCCGACCTCCTGCATCAGTACCGCTCCCAAGCCAACTCTAGAAGCATCAGAATAAACTGTGTAAGAACCCGAACCAGTAGGCAAAACTAGTACTGGAGTTGTAGTCAATGCTGACTTAAGCTTCTGAAAGCTCTCCTCACACTCATCAGACCATCTGAATGGAGCACCCTTCTGGGTCAATCTGGTCAAAGGCGAAGCAATAGAAGAGAATCCCTCCACAAAGCGACGGTAATAACCCGCCAAACCACGAACAACACTGGTGCACCCCAAGGTGACACACTAGGCCGAATGAACCCCTTATCCAGGAGCTCCTGAAGCTGCTCCTTCAACTCCCTTAGCTCCGTTGGTGCCATACGATAAGGTGGAATAGAAATAGGCTGAGTTCCTGACACCAAATCAATACCAAAATCAATATCCCTGTCAGGAGGCATGTCTGGCAGGTCTACGGGAAACACATCCGGAAAGTCACGAACCACCGGAACTGAATCAATAGCGGGAGTCTCACCACTGACATCTCACGAAGGCCAAATACGATACACACCCTTTCTCAACCATGCGCTGAGCCCTCAAGTAAGAAATCACCCTGCTAGGCATATACTCGGAAGAACCTCTCCACTCGACCCTCGGACGCCCCGGCATAGCTAAGGTCACGGTCTTAGCGTGACAATCAAGAACAGCATGGCATGGAGATAACCAATCCATGCCCAATATCACGTCAAAATCGACCATGTTGAGTAACAGTAGGTCCACTCAGGTCTCCAGATCCCCGATAGATATTATGCACGACCGATACACATGGTCCACAACAACAATATCGCCCACCGGAGTCGACACATGAACAGAGGTGACTAGAGACTCACGGGGAACATCCAGAAAACTGGCAAAATATGAAGAAACATAGGAATATGTAGAACTAGGGTCAAATAAAGCCAAGGCATCACGGCAACAGACTGAGACAATACCTGCGATCACAGCATCTGAGGCCATAGCATTCGGCCTGGCTGGAAATGCATACATGCGAGCCTGACCTCCCCCTGCTCGACCTCCCCCTCTAGGGCGGCCTCTGGCTGACTGACCACCACCCCTGGCTTCCTAGGCGGGTGGTGAAGTGACTCGAGATGAAGTCGAGGGCTAGCCCCTCTGCTGAGAATATCCACCGGAACGGTGGGGACACTGCCTCCACACGTGCCCGAAATCTCTACACTCAAAGCAACTCCCTGGAGCTGGAGGCGGGGACTGATAGAAACCCTAGTACCTGTACGGCCACTAGAAGACTCATGCATAGAATAACCCTAAAATGGGGGTGCTCGAGCTGCACTCTGAGCTGGGATGGCACCAAATAAAGTGTGGCCTGACTGAGAACCACGGGGACCCTGCCCCGAAGATGCACCACTATATGTTGGGCGGCCTGACTGAGCAGGCTTGAATGAACGGCCCATACCCTGCTGAAACTGTCCCCTGAAGGGAGCACCACTAGAATTGTCCGAACCACGAGGCCTCTTGGCCTCCCTCTCCTCCCGCTCCTGGCGGTGAACGGACTCAATATCTCGAGCTATGTCAGCAACCTGATCGAATGAAGCACCCGATACTCTCTCTCGAGTCATAAGCAACCGAAGCTGATAAGAAAGACCATGCATAAACTTCCTCACCCTCTCCCTATCAGTAGGGACAATCTCATAAGCATGCCTAGCCAACTCGGAGAACCTCATCTCGTACTGAGTAACTGATAACTCTCCTTGGCGCAACTACTCAAACTGCCTGCACATCTCCTCTCTGTGAGACTGAGGAACATACTTCTCCAAAAATATCGTGGAGAACTGCTGCCAGGTGAGAGGTGCTGAACCAACCGACCTACGCCTCTCGAATGACTCCCACCAAGTAAGGGCAGCACCCGCAAACTAGAATGTAACAAATGAGACCCCACTGGTCTCCAAAATACCCGCGGTACGCAGTATCCTCTGGCACCTATCTAGAAATCCCTGGTCTTCCTCGCCCTCTGAATCGCTGAAATTCGGAGGCTGAAGTTTGCTGAATCTCTCCAACCTGCGTTGCTCGTCCTCAGGCATAGCAGGGACCACATAATCCTGGACCGGAGCAACTGGCTGAGCTGGGGCTGCTCCCGGTGCCTGAATACCCTGTGCAGCCTGCTCAGGTGCCCGGGCAGCTGGAGTCTGATTGCCTCCCCCGACCTGAGCTGTAGTGGCAGTAGAAGACATGGCGACTGCCTGAACTAAACGGGTGCATACTGTCAATATCTGAGACAGGGTCTCCTGAAGACCCGGAATAACCATAGGCATTGCTGGTGCCTGAGCCTGTCCTGCTGGGACACCATCGGCGGGAACCTGATCATGATCGATAAGGGGATCCTGTGGCACTACCCC
Organism: Nicotiana knightiana; assembly: GCA_005239525.1. Classification (NCBI taxonomy): domain Eukaryota; kingdom Viridiplantae; phylum Streptophyta; class Magnoliopsida; order Solanales; family Solanaceae; genus Nicotiana; species Nicotiana knightiana. The sequence continues at coordinate 47,179 of ML418675.1, read as the reverse complement.
GACTGTTGCGCGGGCTGGCCCCCTACCTCTACCATGGCCTCGATCGCGGCCTCGACCTCTCGCTGGTCTAGCAGGTGAATGGTCACTCTGATCGGTATGGCGTGTCCTCACCATCTGTGAGAGAATGAAACAACGTAAGTTCAGATTTCAAGAATCAATAGATCAACACAAAAGAGTTCAAGAAAGATAGAAATGTTTCTTAAAAGTTCGGCAGCCTCTCGAAGATAAGTACAGACGTCTCTGTACCGATCTGCAAGACTCTACTAAACCTGCTCATGACTGTTGAGTCCTATGTAACCTAGGGCTCTGATACCAAACTGTCACCACCCCAAATCCTATACCGGCTGTGATGGCGCCTATCGTGGAACTAGGCTAGCCAATAACCACATGTTCATAATTTCTTTCAAAATCTCAATCAAAATCCAAGCATTTCAAAAATATATAGAGTTGCTAAAATAAGCAGGCCAATAAATAGAGCCACCAACCCCAAAACCTAGAGCCAACAAGTCATGAGCATCTAGAAGAATAATCCAAAATATACTATTGTAATACAAAACCTCCGAATGAAAGCTAGATACATCAAGAAGGGAAGAACAGAGATGTTGCGGACGCTGAACAGCTACCTCTATATCCCGCAAATCCAGCTTCGCGCGGAATAAGTGGCTAATGCTCGATGTCTGCACTTGAATCTATACACAGAGGTGCAGGGAGTAATGTGAGTACGCCAACTCAGTAGTAATGAAAATAAATCAAGTCTAAGCGGCAAGGAAACACATAAAATCAATGTCATCAAATCACCAAAGGCACAGCCTTACTTTCCAATAGTATAACATAGATATATGAAAACGTCATGCCTTAAAACCAACTTCAGGAAAACCCTTTGAAAATGTATATTTTTCAACAACTTCAACCGAAAGGTTTAGTATAAAAATGAAATGAATCATATAGAGTCCCCTCAGGCAAAACATATTTCATAAACCCAGCGTGAAAGTAGTAAAATCATAAGCAGCCCCTCGGGCAAAACATGAATCATAATCAGCCCCTCGGGCATGCCTCACAGTCACTCAGAATCAGTCCCTCAGCACCTCACAGTCACTCATGCCTCCCAATCACTCGTCACTCAGCACTCGGAACTCGGCACTCGGCACTCTGTGCGCTCACTGGGGGTGTGTACAGACTCCGGAGGGGCTCCTTCAGCCCAAGCGCTAATATCACTCAACACCTCACCATCACTCTTGGCCCTCGGCCACACTTAACAGAACCACTCAAAAGGCCCCTTGGGCGAATCAGTAAAACAGGGTACTCGACCCGAATCATCAGTTTAAATCTCAAAGTGGTGTAAATCATGCTGAGTTTCGAAAATAGTATCCACAATGCAGCTGAGTGAAATCATCAATACATAATGAAGTACAACAACAGTAAAAATCCCCCAAGCGGTCTAAACAGATCGGCACTAGGCGCTAAACACGGCTTATAGCCCAAATATTCCACAAATCTTTAGAACATAATTTAACATAAGGTTTTGAGTAAATATGCAACTCATTAGTTGCCACAGAGAGGACCTAGTCCAATCCAAAAATCAGTACGCGCCACATACTCGTCATTCGACATGTACGCCTTTAAAAAAAAATCAGTGAGAAATATGTAGTCCGGGGTTCCATACCCTTAGGACAAGATTTATAACCATTACTTACCTCTTCCGGGCCACAACACTAGTTCGTAATGCTCTTGCCCCTCAAATTGGCTCCCGATTACTCCGAATCTAGCCAAAACCAGTTTAACATCATCAATATATAACCAAGGAACACAACCCAATCAAAAACTATCAAATTACACAAAAATCTTAAAATTCGGCCAAACCCGAGCCCTGGGCCCACATCTCGAAACTCGAAATTTTTTACATCACTAGAAATCTCGTCCTCCCACGATTCTAATCATACCAAAATCATCACAATCGGATCATAATTGCCTACCCAAAACCTAAAAAGAATTTCCAATTCTCCACCCCCTTCTTCCCAACCTTTTCCTACTCAAATCCTTAAATTTCCAAGCCTAATCCGAACAAAATAGCATAGGAACGATGTTAGTAACCAAAGAACTTACCTTTATTGAAGAATCTCGAGTTTCCCTCCCCAAATCGCCTTCAAAGGACTCCTTCTGCATGCAAAAATGGTGAAAATAAGAGAATTTTCGCGGAGGCCCTTTATATACTGTTTCTGCCAGTCATTTCCGCACCTGCGGACATTTAGTCGCACCTGCGGAACCGCACTTGCGGTCCCAGGTGCGCACCTGCAGAATCTTATTTAATGGACCAATTCTGCACCTGCGGCCACTCCATCGCACCTGCAGAAAAATCCCCTGCCTAGCCTTTTCGCACCTGCGACATCGCACCTGCGGTTGTCCGACCGCAGGTGCGGTCAACATTAGAACTTCACACCAGCAGCTATTGCTGCAATTTTTCCAAGTCCAAAAACCCTGCCAACCATTCGAAATCAATCCCGAACCCCTCGGGGCCCCAACCAAACATACCAACACACCCCATAGCATTATTCCAACTTAGTCGAGCCTTCAAAACACCAAAAACAACACGAAAACACCAAAATTACATCAAATTCAAGCTTATGAACTTTGAAACTTTCAAATTTCGCCAACTACGCCGAAACCAACCAAAACACCTTCGATTGACCTAAAATTTTGCAGACATATCCAAAATGACATTACAAACCTGTTCCCACTTCCAGAATTCCATTCCGACCCCGATAGCCTACTTTCCACTGTCGACCGAAAATCGCCAAGAACTAACTTTCGCCAATTCCAGCCTAATTCTACAACGGACATCAAAACTTCATTCCGAACATACTCCTAAGTCCTAAATCACCTAACGAAGCTATACGAGCCATAAAATCTGCATTCCGATGTCGTTTACCAATAAGTCAACTCTCAGTTGACTTTCTCAACTATTAGGCTACTTTGAGAGATTAAGTGCCTCAATTCTCACCATAACCACTCTGGACCCGAACCAACTGACCCAGCACAACAAAAACAGGATAGAAATACATAACAAATACAGAAATGGGGAAATGGGGTAAATCTCAGGGAACGACTGGCCGGGTCGTTACAGTCTGAGATGATAGATACCGGCACGTCATGAAGCCTGACAATCTCGTGAATATAAACCAAAGCCAATTGCTTTGAAGAATAAGTAGCCACCACTAGAATGAAATGATATGACTTGGTCAATCTATCCACAATTACCCATACTACATCGAACTTCCTCTGAGTCTGTGGGAGACTAACAACAAAATCCATAGTGATCCGTTCGCATTTCCACTCTGGGATCTCTAACCTCTGAAGCAATCCACCAGGCCGCTGATGCTCATACTTCACCTGCTGACAATTTAGCACCGAGCTACATATTCCATTATGTCCTTCTGCATATGCCTCCACTAATAGTGTTTCCTCAGTCCTGATACATCTTGGCGGCACCTGGATGAATAGAGTACCGCGAACTGTGAGCCTCATGGAGAATAAACTCATGCAAGCCATCTACATTGGGCACACATAGCCATCCTTGCATCCGTAATACACCATCATCCCCAATAGTGACCTCTTTAGCATCATTGTGCTGAACTTTGTCCTTGAGGACAAGCAGATGGGGGTCGTCATACTAACGCTCTTTAATATTATCATAAAGAGAAGACCGAGAAACCACACAAGCCAAAACTCAACTCGGCTCAAAAAATCCAATCTAATAAACTGGTTGGACAAGGCCTGAACATCCAAGGCTAATGGCCTCATTGCTACCGGTAGATATGCTAAGCTACCTAATCTCTCTGCCTTGTGACTCAAGGCATCGGCTACCACATTGGCCTTCCCGGGATGATATTGAATGGTGATATCATAATCCTTAAGCAACTTTAACCACCTCGGTTTCCGCAAGTTAAGATCATTCTATTTTAACAGATGTTATAGACTCCGGTGGTCGGTATATATCTCACAAGGGACATTGTACAAGTAATGCTGCCAGATCATCAAGGCATAAAAAATTGCTGCTAACTCAAGGTCTTGGACAGGATAGTTTTTCTCATGCACCTTCAGCTATCTAAACGCGTAGGAAATCACCCTACCGTCATGCATCAACACCGTGTCGAGACCAATATGCAACATATCACAGTACACAGTATAAGACCCTGAACCCGAAGGAAAAACCAACACTGGGACTATAGTCAAAGTTGTCTTGAGCTTTTGAAAGCTCTCCACACACTCCTCATTCCACCTGAACGGAGCACTCTTCTGGGTTAATCTGTGCATACGTGCTGCAATAGACGAGAAGCCCTCTATAAATCAACGGTAATACCTCGCCAAACCAAGAAAACTCCGGATATCCATAGCTAAAGACGGTTTGGGATCTTCTTCAGATCCACCTTGATCCCCTCACTCGACACTACATGACCCAAATGCCTGCGAATCAAGTCAGAATTCACACTTAGAAAATTTTGCATATAACTACTTTTTTCTCAAGGTCTGAAGCACAATCCTCAGGTGCTGCTCATGATCCTCCCGGCTCCGGGAGTACACCAAAATGTCGTCAATAAACACAATGACAAATGAGTCAAGATATGGTCGGAATACACTATTCATTAAGTGCATGAATGATGCTAGGGTGTACAGCCTAAAATACATCACAAGGAACTCATAATGACCATATCAAGTTCTGAATAAAGTTTTCGGGATATCTGGCTCCCAAATCTTCAACAAATGATAGCTTGAACACAAGCAAATCTTGGAGAACACTCTAGCACCCTGCAGCTACTCAAATAGGTCATCAATACGTGGAAATGAATATATGTTCTTCATTGTAACCTTGTTCAACTGGCAATAATCAATGCACATGCGCATAGAACCATCCTTATTCTTTACAAACAAGACCAGAGCACCCCAAGGTGATACATTGGATCGAATGAAACTCTTGTCAAGAAACTCTTGCAACTGCTCATTTAACTCCTTCAACTCTGGTGGGGCCATACGATATGGAGGAATAGAAATGCATTGAGTGCCTGGTAACAAATCAATACCAAAATTGATATCCTTGTCGGCCAGCATGCCAAGAAGATCCACCGGAAATACATATGGATAATCCCTCACTACCGGAACTGACTCAACGGTAGGATTATCAATATTGACATCTCTCACATATGCTAGATACGCATCACACCCCTTCTCAACCATCCGCCAAGCCTTTAGAAATGAGATAACTCTTCTAGGAACATAATCTAAAGTACCTCTCCACTCTAACCGTGGTAATCCAGGCATAGCCAATGTCACGATCTTGGCGTGACAGTCAAGAATAGCATGATAGGGCGACAACAAGTCCATTCTCAAAATAACATAAAAATCTATCATATTGAGCAATAATAAATCACTCCTGGTCTCAAAACCACTAAGGACAACCAAAAACGACGGATACACACGGTCAACAATAAGGGAATCTTCCACATGTATGGACACATAGACGGGGGAACTCAAGGAATCATGGGATACACCCAAATATGGAGCAAAGTAAGATGACGCATAGGAATAAGTGGATCCTAGATCAAATAAGACTGATTCATCCATATGACAAATCGGAACAATACCTGTGATAACTGAGTCGAATGTAATTTCCTTCGTCCTAGCAGGAAGAGCATAATATCTGGCTTGGCCTCCCCCTCTAGGGCGACCTCTACCTTAGCTGGATGTGCTGGTGGAGTGGAAACTGGTGCAATAACCATGGACTGAGAAGCCTAAAGACCCGGTGGAATACGCAGAGCCTGAATAGTATGTGGAGGTGCACCCTTCCTGAGTCTGGGGAAATCCCTCACCATATGATGAGTGTCACCAAACTCAAAAGAAGCTCTCGAAGGATGTGACTGTTGTGGCTAGCTCGAGCCTGATCGGCTGGACTGACCACAGAAAGCACCTCGTGCAAGAGGTGAATTAGACAATGGCGGTGCATAATAGTGATCCTGGGGCCTAGGAGTGGCCAGAATACCGCTGGAAGCTGGAAGTGCTGAATGAACAGGGCAGTTCATATAGCCTTTACCATGACGAGCTGCAACTAGGTCACGGGCACCACTATATATGCCAGAATCTTGAGGCCTCTTGTCTTCCCTCTCCTCTCTTTCCCAGTCCTACATACCCTTAAATCTCCTAGCGATCTCTAGTACCTGCTGGTGTGCGATGTCCATCTCCAATTCTCGGGCCACGCTAAATCTGATACTAGGGTTGAGTCCCTTGATAAATCGACGGACTCACTCTCTAACAGTCGCAACCAAGGCTGGTGCATGCCTAGACAAATCACTAAACCGGATTGCATACTCTTATATGATCATAGAACCCTGGCGCAACTACGCAAACTTTGCGCGCCATGCATTTTCGAGACTCTAGCGAACAAACTCCCTCAAGAACATATCTGAGAACTGATCCTAAGTGAGTGAAGATGCCTCGGTCGGACTACCAAATTCATATTCTTGCCACCACTGATAAGCCACTCCCTTAAGCTGGAAAGTAGTGAAAGAAAACCCACTAGACTCCACAATACCCATAGTACGGAGGATACGGTGGCACTCCTCAAGAAACCTATGAGCATCCTCTAAATCCAAGCCACTGAAAGTAGGAGGGTGGTACTTTGTGTGCCTCTCGATCCTGAGATCCTCTCCTTTAGAAGTTGTTGCCCTAATATAGAGCTGAACTAGGGTGACCGACAACACTTGTATGACCTCTGGGACCTGGTCAACCTGAACTCGCTGCTCTGGTGTTCGGGGGAGGAAATTCTATGCTCCTCCCTTGGCCCGAGATATGGCAGGAGCAATTTGGATCAACCCTGCCTGAGCTAAAGTGCCGAACATGCTTAGAAACTGGGCGAGGGTCTCCTAAAGTGTTAAGCCAATAATAGGCACCTCAGGTGCCTTCTCTCCAATTGGATGGCTCCTCTGTAGCAGCTCGTCCAGGTGCTCTGGCTACACCACGTGGACGTCCTCGGCCTCTACCCCGAGCCTGGCCTCTCGTGGCTCTAGCAGGGGCAGTGGTATCTGGTCATCCAATCCAGTTGTACGTGTCATCACCATCTGTGAGAGAATAGAAATGCAGAAATTTAGAATCCCGAAGTCAACAAATCCGCACAATAAGGAATCAAAGAAGTGAATCTTTTCCTAGCATTTCCATAGTCTCCCGAATATAAGAACAGTCGTCTCTGCACCGATCCAAGAAACTCTACTCAACCTGCTTGTGACTCATAACACCAATGAATCTAGAGATCTAATACCCACTTGTCACGACCCCAAATTCCCTCTGTAGGAAGTCGTGATCTCACCTAGTCTCTAAAACTAGGTAAGCCTATCAATATGTGTAATAATTGAAATAACAACTTAAAATCTCAAAAGTTTAACTATTGCATAAATATAATCTGTAACCAAAAATGTACAACTCCATAAACCTGGTGAACTATAAGTCACAAGCTCTAGTAAAAATTATGAATAATCCTATAAATCACTATCTAAGACAGTGTAATAAAATAAGGAAAAATAGGATAAAAGAGGACTTTGAGGCCTGCGGACGCGGCAGGTGTACCCTGAAGTCCGGGAAGGTGTAGCATGAAATTTCTAAAGCACCCTTAGCTCACTAATGCTGGGATTGATAGGAAATACCAGGATTTGCACAAAAATATATGCAGAAGCATAGTATGAGTACACCACAACGGTACCTAGTAAGTGTCAAGCCTAACCTTGGTAGAATAGTGATGAGATCGGGTCAAGGCCCTACTAGAGATAATATGAAACAAGACAAAAGATATAACGATTTAATGACAATGACAATGTAAATGAAACAATAAGAAACTTACGAAAAATTAACAACACGAAATCAAGACAGTTAATACAACACCGAAGGAAACAAGGATTTAAATGTTAAAGAAATAAACAACCAAGGCAAATATAGAAAATAGAGGAATATCAACAAGGGCCACTATCGAGATACCGCTTCATAATACCAAATCATAAAAAGTAAATCACAATCTTTCCTTATATCACCGGGGGAGCCTTTACATTTAGTTTTGAAAATAATTTATTTTTCAAAATAACACCCTGCGTTTTAGTCCACCTTATCACATCGCAAGGCTTCTAGTAGTTCCCCTACTAGCCACGCGTATCAAGCCCACTGTATCTCATCGCATACGTTTGAATACCCAGCCTTATGCCACCGCATGCGTATCAGTGTCACAACATGTCACAATTCACACCTCAAGTGCCAATATCACAACTTGCCAAAAAAGTCAACAATAACAGAATTTCACAATAAGGAGCCCGCGGCTCAAACACAATGTACACAAAGTCTCAACAATAACAACCGGAGAGTAACTCAATAAAATGATATTTCACAATTTACACTTTGCCATAATAGAAACCACGGCCTTATCAACTCAATACCAAACTCAATAACAAGATTTTTCCAAGAATAGCAATTTCAAGTAAAGAATTCACAGTTAAATAATGAGTACGGAATAAATGGAAGCAAGTAATTCAAATAAACATGTAGGACAATTTTCAAATAAGAGAATAAGAAAGTAGACAGGTGAAATTAGACTCAATATGATGATTACGACATGTTAAAAGTAATTCAATTAAAGCATGAAAGAAAAATACATAGCTAAGAACATGAAATTTCACATTAAGCCCGTGTACACACTCGTCACCTTGCGTACACGGCTTTCACATATCACAACAACACCAAATCCTAAGGAGAATTTTCCCTGCACAATATTAGACATGTCACCTACCTCAAACCACGCTAAATCAATCAACTAAAAGGTCTTTCCCTCGATTTTCCAACTCCAAACGACTCAAATCTAACCAAAACAATTTCATACTATAAATATAACTATAGGAAACTAATTTAAACAATGAAATTATGATCTTTGCAAGGAATTGAAAAATTGACCCAAAAAGTCACTTCGGGACCGCGTTTCGGAACCGACTAAAATTACAAAAATTGAACACTCATTCTATATTGAGTCCAACCATACAAGAATTATTCATATCCGACCTCAATTCGCCTTTCAAAACCCAAAAGTTTAGCCTAAGGAGTTTCTACCTTCCCAATTTTCAATTCCAAAGCACCAATTAAATTATGAAATTAACAGTAGATTCAAGTGAATTAATCGAAAATGATCGAGAATTCCTTACCCTAATGTTCTCTCTGAAAATTCCTCGAAATTTCGCCTCAAACTGAGCTCTCTAAGTCCCAAAATGAATTATGATTCAAACCTTCGAATTTCCCCTTTTCTGCCCAGTGACTTTCACTTATGCGGCCCTTGGGTCACTTCTGCGATGCCGCACCTGTGTAAAACCATCGCAGGTGCGGAAAACACTTAAGTCCTCAATTTCTGCACTTGCGGATGCGCAAATACGGTCCACTCCTTGCACGTGAGATCCCAGCTGGGCTAAGCCATTTTCGCACCTGTGACCACCAGCTCGCTTTTGCGAGCCCGCGCTTGCGGTCAATCCCTCCGCAGGTGTGATGACACCAAAACTGCCCAGCATCAGTAGAACACTAAGTCCAAAAATGATCTAATTTCCATCTGATTCACACACGGGGCCCCCCGGGACCCCGTCTGAATATACCAACAAGTTACAAAATATGTAGCGGACCTACTCAAGGCCACAAATCACATCAAATAATACAAATTCTACAAATCACAACCCAAATTCAAGCCTATGAACTTCCAAATTCTAAAACCAATGCCAATTCATACCAAAACAACTCCGATTGAAAAGAAATTTTGCACACAAGTCATAAATAACACTACAAACCTATTCCAACTTCAGGATCCGGGATTCGACCTGGATATCAATAAAGTCAACTCCCGGTCAAAATTCCCAAAGATCTTCCATTTTCTAACTTTTGCCAAATCGTGTCGAAACGACCTGTGGACCTCTAAATCAACATCCGGACATGCTCTTAAGTCCAAAATCACCATACGGAGCTATTGGAACCATCAAAACTCCATTCCTGATTCATATTCATAGAAGTCAAACTACGATCAACTCCTACGACTTAACCTTACAACTTAGAGACTATGTGTCCCATTTCACTCTGAAACTCACCAACCAAAATCAACCACCCCGGAAAGTTACATAACCGCAATATAGCATATAGAAAGCTTAATTTAGGGGATCGAGGCTAAAATAATCAAAATGACTGATTGGGTCGTTACATATATCCTCAAGAATTATAGGTAGAAGGTGCATAAGGACTGGATAAATATCATACGAATATGTGCTCATGAAATCTCTATAGGACTATGGACAACTAAGAAATTCAAAATATCAAGAATATCATTCCTTCACAATCAATCACAAGTCTAGGCATGATTTCAAGCATGAATATGAGAGCAAACCTAGCCACATAAGCCAAAAAATCATGAATCAAACAAGCATATTGTCAAACAAAGCATGAAATATCCCAATTTCTACCCGCATCGTGAAATAACTTGGTGAATGCATATATGTTTGCCACCACGTATCTACAGCAACCCCAATACCTCAAACATATAGCAAACAAGTCAAATCCTAGGGGTTTCCCTCTTAACAAGGTTAGCCAAGAGACTTACCTCCACCTGGTAGCCTCTAATCTCCCAGAAATAGTCTTTCCTCTCAAATCAACTTCTGAACGAGCCAAATCTTGCCAAATACAACTCAATGACATAAAACAAAACCATAGAAATAAAATCCAAATGATAAAGACTGAATCTTTAATCAATTGCACAAAACAAAAAAATCAACCTGGGTCTATCTCTCGGAACTCAAGAAAAGTCACAAATCCTGACTACCCATTCAAATATGAGCCTAAATTTATGAGTTTCATCCAAAATCGCCTCCAAATCGGGGTTCAAAACTCCATTTATCACTTTAGAAAAGTTATGCCAAATCTCCTAATTTTTCTTCCTTAGATTCACCAATCAAATGTCAAAATCAAAGGTAGAATCATCAAAATAAAATCAAATCCAAGTCAAGAACACGTACCCTAATCTAAGTGGTGAAATTCACCTTAAAAATAACCGGAATTCAAGATCTCAATTTCAAAATTTAATAAAATAAGTCAAACCCTCAAAATTAATACGCTACCTAGTGATTCTCACTTTTATGGTCTCCAGCTCGCATCTGCGAGCTCACTTCTACAACAAAAGGCTCACTTCTCAGGATCTACTCAAAAGACGACCCTCCGCTTCTGTGAACCAAAATTTGTTTCTGTGGGTGCACTTTCGCGATCGTGAAGCGCATATGCATAAGCGCATTTGCGCAAGGGCCATCTCACTTGCGGAAAAAGTTTCCTCCCCCTTCCTTCGCATCTCCGATCCCCACTCTGCTTCTGTGGACTTGCACCTATGGACCACACCTTGCAGGTGTGAATATACCAGAACCAGACCCACCAATCAAACCCCAAATAGTCTGAAACCCATTCAAAACTTACCCGATCCCCTTGGGACCCCATCCAATCACACCAACCAGTCCCAAAATATAATACGAACCTTCTCAAGGTGTAATGGCTCGACCGGTCATTTTGAGCATTTGAATTTTTGTTTGATGGTTTGAGGTCTTTATTATCTTCATATGATGCATTATGACTTCTGTGTGTGGTCGATTTTGGTTTTCAAGTGGTTCGGTATTGATTTGAAAGAATGATTCTCATATTTGAAACTTTAAGTTAGAAAAGTTGATCAAGTTTGATTTTGTGTGATTGAATTTGGATCCGGTTTTTTATGGTTCCTTTAGGTCTGGGGGTGAATTTGGACTTGGGTGTATGCCCCGATTTGCATTTGGATGTTTCTAGAAGGTTTTGGCTCAAATGGCGAAAGTTGACAATTTGAAGGTCTGAAAAGTTCATAGGTTTGACCGAGAGTTGACTTCGATGTTATTGGGTTTGGATTATTGTTATGGGATTTGGAATAGGTTCTTATGTTGGAACTTATGTGCAAAATTTTAGGTGATTCTCAGTTGTTTAGACGTCTTCGGCATATTTGGAAATTCGAAATAGTTCATTAAGCTTTATTTGTGGTGAGATTTGTGATATTGATATTATTATGTGGGATTTGAGAGCTCGAGTAGGTCTCGTGTTATGTTTTGGGACTTGTCAGTATGTTTGGAAGGGATTCTGAGGGGCTCGCGTGTGTTTCGAGGTAGTTTCGGACCATTTTTTGTGGTGTTGCATTGCTGGTTTTCCTGGTGAGTGTGATAAGCATCAGGTTTGCGGTCAAGCTTCATCATTTGCAGAGAAGAAATGTGGCATGTGTGAATGTTTTGCATCACGTTCGCAATAAGGGACCGCGTTCAAGGAGTGATGGAAGAGTTCGGGCTAAAGGCTAGCATGTTCGCGACTAGCGTCCACATTCCCGATGATATGAGCTAGTTGGCCTTCGCATTCGCAGGATAGAGGTCACGTTCGCGAAGTGGTTTGGGAGGCAAGTCAGATTTTTCTTTCTGGTCGTGAGGTTACAACCGTTATCACGTAGGGTACTGCTGGATAGTGCAAATACGGTTCTATTTTCGGACTTTGTGCTCATTTAATCATATTTTGAGATTAGGAGCTCGAATTTTGGCGGTTTTTAGGCGATTTTTTCCACTTAGAACGGGGTAAGTATTCTTGACTCAATTTTAATTATTAATGATTCTATCTTGGAGTTTTCATTTTATTGATGAATCTAAAAGAGAAATTTGGGGGGGGGGGTTGTCAAAAAAATTCTAAAATGAATAATTGGGCTTTGAAAATTGATTCAGAGTCAGAATTGGAGGAAACCTGTATGGTTGGTCTCGTATTTGAATGGATTGTCAAAATTTGTGAGTTTTGTAGGATTCTAAAGTGTGTGATCGGGTTGACTTTTTTGTTGACTTTGAATATTTGATTAAAGGTTTGACCTTTATCATGTGGGTTTAATTTATGGCATTATTTGGTATTTTTAAGTTGCTTTTGGTTAGTTTCGAGCAGTTCGAAGGTCGATTCACGTGGAAGGTATTTTCGGAGTATGGTTTTGGCTTGTTTGAGGTAAGTATCTTACCTAAACTTGGTTGAGGCACTAGTTGCCTTTGTTATTTGTGATAATTACGTGCTATGGGTGGCACACAAGTGTGGGGTGGAGCCTATATGCATGCATCAGGGTATTATCATGCTCAAGGTAGTGTTTAGGCTATTATATGCCTTGGATTGATTGCTAAGCTTCATGTTGTGATGGTTCTTATATTTGTACCCATGTTGTGAGAAATTTGAACTGTGTTCGAGGTTACATATAGGTTAATCTCCTGACTGGACTTAATAATTGCTACTTTCGTGATGTATTTGCCTTATCTGAGCTATGACAGCACACTTTGTACATACATACACCTTAGCATGTCACTTATACCAGTCCGGGAGTACGATATTTGATATTTATTGATCATGTACATGTATTCTTGTACATTTGATTTCTGTGTGGTATGGATTGGACTGGTAGCACATAACCACGTTGTGCAGATTGTGATTATGAGCATGTGACCACACCGTGCGAATTGTGATTTTGAGCATGTGACCACGTTTTCAGATATTGATCATTGGCACGTGACCACTTCGTGCGGGTTGTGATTTTTAGCACGTGACCATGCTGTGCGGATTGTGGTTTGAGTATGGGAACACGTTGTGAAGATTGTGATTATGAGCACGTGACTACACTGTGGGGATTGTGATTATTAGCACGTGACTACGCCATGTGTTGACATTATTAGCATGTGAGTTATCCGTGTAGCACCTGAGTTGTCCATGTGGCACGTGAGTTGTTCGTGCGGATCCGAAATATTATTATCATTGGCACGTGAGTTGTCCCTGTAGTACGTGAGTTGTCCGTGCAACGTGTGGATATGGATCCTTCTCCTAGGGTCACCTTCTCATATTTCTCTCTTGATGGTATACACACGGTATGAGGAAAGTTGATCAGTGGTTTGATTCGATTATGGTATCTCTGATGAAATAATGGAAAGTGTTTGATTCGGTTATTGAAATTCATTTTTACTTGCAATTTTCTTGGTTGTTTACCTGCTTTATTTTCTTATCTTCTTAATATACTGGATTGTTGACTGGGCAGAGTATGTTAAGTTAATGTGTGCACCAAGATGGTTTTATCTGTGATTCGTGACTTGATCATATTATTGTTTTGTACTTGTGGAAGCTATGAACTGTACAAGTGATTAACGAGTATCATTTATAATTCTTGCTTCTATTACCTCACCGAGGTTATTTATGATACTTCCTGAGTATATGGGGTTGGTTGTACTCATAATACACTTTTCTGCACCTTACATGCAAATCTTGGAGCTGAGACGCAGTGGACGATGAGAGCTGGCATTGAAGATGTATCTGTTTCCCGGACATAGCTACCACTTGTCCTTGGTAGTTTCAGATTCATACTCTATTTATGTATATTTCAAACATATGTTGTATTTATTTCATACCACCTTTGTAATCTAAATATTTGTGGCTCATGACTTGTACTACCAATCCTTGGGATATTGTATGGGAAATTAGTTATTTCAATTATTGCCTACTTATTATTTTCAATTTAATTGTGTAACTGTTATTTGGCTTAACTAGCGTGTTGGGTTTGGTATCATCATGACTAGCTGGATTTTGGGTCGTGATTACGAGGTCTCAAATCACACAAATATATCAAAAATACAAATCTCACCTTGATCTAAGCTTAATGAACTAATCCACTTTCACACTATCAAAACTTATTCTGAACCACGTCTAACCAACTCGGAATAACCCTAAATTTGCACACAAGTCCAAGATTACAAAAGGAACCTATTCCAACTTCCGAAATAATAATCAGAATATGATATCATCAAAGTCAACCCCTGGTCAAACTTAGGAACTCTCCAAACCTTCAAATTGCCAACTTTTGAAATATAGCGCATAAACTACCTAGAAACCTCCAAATCCTAATTCGAACATATGTTGAATTCCAAAATCACGACACAAACCTATTGGAACCATCAAAATACCATTCCAGGTAGTTTCACAAAAGCAAATATTGATCAACTCTTATAACTTAAGCTTCCAACCTTGGAACTAAGTGTACCAATTCATTTCAAAACTTTTGAAACCTAGCCAACCATCCCCGAAATTCAAAAAAGAAAAAGAATACGGTAAGTATTAAATAATGAAATGAGGCTCAAATACACAAAATAATCAGTCGGGTTATTACATACTCGGCCAGCTATTTTGCGTATATGAACTGTGTTCTTCTTTTTTATGCTTCTTGTATGCTTGGTTTTTGTTTTGTGACTTGCGGGGATGGTTGGTTTTGGTTCCAGAAAGGTTTTGGAGTGAATTAGAACGGTAAGCTCCTTTGTTGGAAGCTTAAGTTATAAAAGTTGACCAATATTTGACTTTGGTATAAACGACCTCAGATTCATGATTTGATCATTTCTATAGGTTTGTATGGTGATTTTGGACTTAAGCATATGTTCAGATTTGGATTTGGAGGTTCCTAGGGTGTTTTGGCATTATTAGCCGAAAGTTGGCAATTTGAAGGTTTGGAGAGATCCTAAGTTTGACTAGGGGTTTTATCCGATTCGGACTATTTTTTAGAAGTTTGAATTGGTTTGTTTTGTCATTTGATACTTGTGTGCAAGTTTGGTTGTAATCGAATTGATTAGGCTTGAATCAGACACTTGTTTTGTAGTTTGAAAATTCTTGAACTTAAGAGAAGTTCAACTTGTATTTTAGCCTTTGGTTCATTGATGTAATGTTATTGTATATGTTTGGAGTCTGTGAATATGTTGGAGTAGTATCTATGAACTTGTTGGTGTGATTGGACAGAGTCCTCGGTAGCTCGGGTGAGTTTCAGACTACCTGGAGCACTTTTGAAGTTGCAAATTTTTGTTGGTGTCAGGCCTTTCTTTGCAATCGCGAGGCAATATCGCGATCGCGGAGGGCATTTTGGTTCTGGACAAGTTTGTGTTTCATGTTCACGGTTGGGGTGTTGCGTTCGTAGTGGGTTGCGGCTGAGTGGTCTTCGCTTTCATGATAGGAGGGTCGCGTTTGCATATAGTTGAGGCAGTTAGGGGATTGGCTAGAGCTTGGCCTTCGCATTTGCAGGAGGGGTCTCGCATTTGTGTAGGCCTTGGGAGATTGTGCATCGCGTTCGCGGGGGTGGAGAGGTGTCACGAAGGGTTATTTGAGGTTGTTGCATTTTTGTGCTTCGCAAACGCGAAGCAGAGGTCGCATTTGCGAAGGTTGTCGCTGGCAGGCTCATAAGTGTTATACTTTGAGGATTTTACCCATTCCCAGATATTTTGAACGCTAGACTTCGAGATGTGGAGTTTTGGAGAGCAATTTTACTACTACATTAGAGGTAAGAAATATTCACTTGGAGTTAGCTTTATATCTTGAATCCCCATGGATTTCTACACCTAAAACTTGGAATTTTAAATGAAAATTTGAGATTTTTGTCTACAACTTAAGAGTGTGAAATTTGGGAATATGGGAGTTAATTTGGACTCGGTTCTGGAAGTTAATCATATATTTGGACTCGTTGGATTATGGGTATTCGATATCTACCCCTTGACTCAGGTTTTGATCGTGTGGGCCTGGGTTGACTTCTGGGGATTTGATTAAAGATCGAAGCTTTATTATTTGGAGTTATCCTATGGCTTTGTTTGACATTATTGAGTTTTTTTGGCTAGATTCAAGTCGGTTAGAGGTGGTTTCTAAAGGAAAGGTGATTTTGGAGGGTTCTTGTCACGACCCCAAATCCTAAATCGGCCGTGATGGCGCCTATCGTGGATCTAGGCTAGCCAACAATCACATAATTACAGTTTCTTTCTAAAATCCTAACCAATTTTAACATTTCATAAAGTATACACAATTACTGAATTCATTAGCAAAATAAACAGCTAAATAGTCTAAACCGTCCCCAAAATCTGGAGTCAACATGTCATGAGCATCTAAGAAATATACCAACAAGTCTACTAGTATAAAATAAAACCTACGAACGAATAGCTATATATAACAAAAGAAGGGAAAACAGAGATGCTGCGGACGGTGAACAACTACCTCTATATCCCGAACTCCGGCTCCGCACGGAATAGATGGCTAACGCTCGGTATCTGCATCTGAATCTGTACACAGGGGTGCAGGGAGTAATGTGAGTACGCCAACTCAGTATTAATGAGAATAAATCAAGTCTAATTGGCAAGAAACACATAAAAATCAATATCATCAATTCACAATATGCACAGCCTTTCATTCCAACAGTATATACATAGATATATGAAATCATCATGCCCTAAAACCAACTTAAGAAAAATCCTTTGAAAAATATGTTTCCCAACAACTTCAGATATAAAAATAACCGAAGGATTTAGTGTAAAAATGAAATAAATCATAAGTAGACCTTCGGGCAAAAACATGAATCATAAATCTCCCCTCGGGCAGAACATCACTCAGCACCTCAAAGCCACTCAGTATCAGCCCCTCGGGAAACCTCACTATCACTCATGCCTCCCAATCACTCATCACTCGGCACTCGGCACTCAACACTCAGTAGGTACCTGCGCTCACTAGGGGTGTGTACAGACTCCGGAGGGTATCCTTCAGCCCAAGCGCTAATATCAAGCCACCTCGTGGCGTATCATATCCTCACAAATCAGGCCCTCGGCCTCACTCAGTCAGAACCTCTCAAAAGCCCCTCGGGCATATCGGTAAAACGGGGTACTCAACCCAAAACATCATTTTTATATCTTCAAAATAGTGTAAATAAGGATGAGTTTCGAAAATAGTTAAGCACAACATGACTGAGTGTAAATCATAAATCAACAGTGAGGAAATATCAGTAAAATCCCCCAAGCGGTCTAAACAAGTCGGCACGAGGCCCCAAACATGGCTTATAGCCCAAATATAGCAATAGTCTTTAGAACACAATTTAACATATGATTTAGAGTAAATACGCAACTCAATAGTTGCTGTAGAGAGGACCAAGTCCAATCCAAAAATCAGTACGCGCAACATATTCGGCATCCGACATGTGCACCATTCTAAAAACAATGAGAAATATGAAGTCCGGGGTTTCATTCCCTCAAGACAAGATTTATACCCATTACTTACCTCTACCGGGCCACAATACTAATACGCGATGCTATTTCCCCTCAAATTGTCTCCCGATTTCTCCGAATCTAACCAAAACCAGATCAACATCATCAATATACGCTAAAGGAACAACCCAATCGAAAACTATCAATTTATAAGAAATTCTCGAAATTCGGCCAAACCCGAGCCCCGGGCCCACGTCTTAGAATTTGATAAAATTTACATCCCTAGAATCCTCATCCTCCCATGATTCTATATATACCAAGAACACTAAAATCGGACCATAATTGCCCACTCAAATCCTCAAAAGAAAATTCAAATTCCATGCACTTTTCTTCCCCAAATTTGGATTTAATTTCAACAATTTTCCGGTTTAATTACTTAGAAAATGACATATAAACGAGTTATGAAGTTGGAACCTCACATCCAAGTGAGCCCCCTTAATTTCTTCTTCAAATCCCTCTCAAATAGCTCTCAACTCGTTCAAAAATGGAGGAAAGAAATGAGCTAATCTCGCACAAATGGCCTTTAAAACATTCTGCCCAGCAATTAATTTCCTCAGTGCGATCGCGGATCTAGCCACATGATCGCGATGCACACCCCAGACTACTCTACGCGATCACACACCAACTCACGCGATCGCATAGAATAAACGACCATCCCACACACGCGCCCCAGAACCTCTACATGACCACACCAACACCCACGTGATCGCACTGCTTTACCTGACCAACCTATGCGATTGCAATCCTAACCACGCGATCGCATAGAACAAAATGCCTGCCCCACTCTTTTACTCTACGCGATCACAGATGAGTCCACGCAATCGCGTTGAAGGATTCACTGCTGCTAAAACACCAGAAAATAGCAGAATTCTTAAGGCCAAAAAGTGCCCGTTTGAGCATCCGAAATACACCGGAGGCCCCCAGGACCTCAACCAATCCTACCAACACACCCCATAACATCATTAAAACTTCTTCGAGCCTTCAAAACACCAAAAACAACACGAAAACACCAAAATTACATCAATTTCAAACTTATGAACTTTGAAAATTCTATATTCCGCCAACGATGCTGAAACCAACCAAAACACCTCTGATTGACCTGAAATATTGCACACATATCCAAAATGACATTACAAACCTGCTCCAACTTCCGGAATCCCATTCCGACCCTGATAGCCTAATTTCCACTGCCGATCGGAAATCGCCAAAAACTAACTTTCGCCAATTCAAGCCTAATTCTACACCGTACATCGAAACTTCATTACGAACACACTCATAACTCCCAAATTACCTAACGAAGCTATCTGAGCCATAAAATACGCATTCCGAGGTCGTGTACCAATAAGTCAACTCGCAGTTGACTTTTTCAACTATTAAGCTAATTTAAGAGACTAAGTGTCTCAATTCTCACCACAACTACTCCGAACCCGAACCAACTAACCCAACACAACATAAATAGGCTAAGAAACATATGATAAAATAGAAATGGGAGAAACGGGGCTAAACTCATGGAACGACCGGCCGGGTCGTTACATCCTCCCCCTCTTAAACAAGCGTTCTTCCTCGAACTGGTCTAGAAACATACCTTGTGTCTCGAATAAGGAAGGATATTTGTCCCGCATCTCCCGCTCGGTCTCCCGGGTGGAATCCTCCACCGACTACCCTATCCACTGAACGTTCACTGAAGCTATATCCTTAGACCTCAGCTTTCTGACCTGATGACCCAAAATAGCCACTGGCTCTACCTCATATGACATATCATCCTCGAGCTAAACCGTTCTGAAGTCCAGAACATGAGAAGGGTCACCAACATACTTCCGAAGAATCTAAACATGGAACACCGGATGAATACTCGCCAAGCTGGGAGGCAAGGCAAGTCTTTAACCTACCTCCCCAATCCTCTGAAGCCCCTCAAATGACCCAATGAACCTGGGACTCAGCTTTCCCCTATTCCCGAACCGCATAACACCCTTCATGGGTGATACCTTCAGAAACACCTTATCCCCAACCATGAAAGACACATCCCGGACCTTCCGGTCCGCATAGCTCTTCTGCCTAGACTGCAACGTGCAAAGCCGCTCCTCAATCAACTTCGCCTTACCCAACGCATCCTGGACCAGGTCTGTGCCCAATAGTCTAGCCTCGCCCGGCTCAAACCAACCAACAGGAGATCTGCACCTCCTACTATATAAATCCTCATACGGAGCCATCTGGTTACTCGACTGATAACTTTTGTTATATGCAAACTCCGCGAGTGGTAGAAACTGGTCCCATGAACCCCCAAAGTCAATGACACAGGCACGCAACATATCCTCCAAAATCTGAATAGTACGCTCCGACTGCCCGTCGGTCTGAGGATGAAACACTGTGCTCAACTCGACCTGAGTACCCGACTCTATCTGTACGGCTCTCCAAAACTGAGATGTGAACTGAGTACCTCTGTCAGAAATGATAGAAAATGTAACCCCATGCAATCGAACAATCTCCCTGATATAAATCTCAGCTAACCGCTCCGAAGAACAAGTAGTACCAACAGGAATGAAGTGCGCGGACTTGGTCAGCCGATCCACAAAAACCCATATAGCATCAAACCTCCTCGAAGTCCGTGGGAGTCCAACTACGAAATCCATGGTGATCCGCTTCCACTTCCACTCCGGAATATCAAATCTTTGAAGCAATCTACTTGGCCTCTGGTGCTCATACTTGACCTGCTGACAGTTGAGACACCGAGCCACAAACTCAAAAATATCTTTCTCCATCCGCCTCCACCAATAATGTTGCCTCAAATCCTGACATATCTTTGCGGCACCCAGATGGATGGAATACCACGAACTATGGGCCTCGGCCAGAATCAAATCTTGAAGTCCATCTACATTGGGCGCGCAAATTCGGTCTTGCATCCTCATGACCCCATCATCACCAATAACCACATCCCTGGCATCACCGCGACGGACCCTGTCCTGAAGAACAAGCAAATTTGGATCATCATACTGGCGTGCTCTAATCTGATCATAAAGAGAAGACCTGGAGGCTACACAAGCCACTACCCGCGAAGGCGCGGATAGATTCAATCTCACTAACTGACCTGATAAAGCCTAAACATCGAGTGCTAAAGGCCGCTCTGCGACTCAGGGCATCGGCCACTGCATTGGTCTTCCCCGGATGATATAAAATAGTGAGGTCATAATCCTTGAGAAGCTCCAACCACCTCCTCTGACGCAAATTCAGATCCTTCTGCTTAAGCAAATGTTGAAAACTACGGTGATCAGTGAAAATCTCACAATGCACTCCATACAAATAATGACGCCAAATCTTCAAGGCATGAATAATAGTTGCTAGCTCAAGATCATGCACTGGATAATTCTTCTCGTGCACTTTCAAGTGTCTAGACGCGCAGGCAATCACCCTACTGTCCTGCATCAAAACGGCTCCAAGGCCAACTCTTGAGGCATCACAGTAAACTGTATAAGAACCTGAACCCGTAGGCAAAATCAATACCGGAGTTGTAGTCAAAGCTGAGTTGAGCCTCTGAAAGCTCTCCTCACACTCCTCAGTCCATCTGAACTGAGCACCCTTCTGGGTCAGTCTGGTCATAGGGGCAGCAACAGATGAAAATCCCTCGATGAAACGATGATGGTACCCTGCCAAACCAAGGAAACTGCGAATCTCAGTAGCTGATTACGGTATAGGACAACTCTGCACCGCCTCTACCTTCTTCGGATCAACCTGAATACCCTCACTGGACACCACGTGCCCCAATAATGCTACTGAATCAAGCCAGAACTCACACTTCAAAAAATTCACATACAATCTCTTCTCCCTCAAGGTCTGAAGCACAACTCTCAAATGCTGCTCATGATCCTCCCGATATCAAGAATACACTAAGATATCGTCAATAAACACGATGACGAAAGAATCCAGATAAGGCCGAAATGCATTGTGCATCAGGTGCATAAAGGCTGCTGGGGCATTGGTCAGCTCAAATGACATAACCAGGAACTCATAATGACCTTATCTAGTCCTGAAAGAAGTCTTCGGGGTGTCTGGCTCTTGAATCTTCAATTGATGATAACCAGAACGCAAGTCAATCTTGGAAACTACCCTGGCACCCTGCAACTGATCAAACAAGTCATCTATACGAGGTAAGGGATACTGATTCTTCACCGTAACTCTGTTCAACTGCCGATAACCAATACACATACACATAGAACCATCCTTCGTCTTTACAAATAACACCGGTGCACCCCAAGGTGACACACTAGGCCGAATGAACCCCTTATCTATGAGTTCCTGAAGCTGCTCCTTTAATTCCTTTAGCTCCGCTAGAGCCATACGATAAGGTGGAGTAGAAATAGGTTAGGTGCCTGGCACCACGTCAACACCAAAATTAATGTCCCTGTCAGGCGGCATGTCCGGCATGTCTTCAGGAAACACGTCCTGAAAGTCACGGACCACAGGAACCGAATCAATAGTGGGAGTCTCATCACTGACCTCCCTCACAAACGCTAGATAAGATAGACACCCCTTCTCAACCATGCGCTGAGCCTTCAGGTAGGAAATCACCCTGCTAGGCATATACTCAGAAGAACCTCTTCACTAAACCCTCGGACATCCCGGCATAGATAAGGTCACGGTCTTAGCGTGACAATCAAGAACAACATGACATGAAGATAACCAATCCATGTCTATATCACATCAAAATCGACCATGTTGAGTAACAGTAGGTCCACTCGGGTCTCTAGACCCCCAATAGATATCACACACGATCCACAACAACAGTATCGCCCCCCGGAGTCGACACATGAACAGAGGTAACTAAAGACTCACGGGGCATATCCAGAAAATGGGAAAAATATGAAGAAACATAGGAATATGTAGAACCAGGGTCAAATAAAGCCAAAGCATCTCGGCAACAGACTGAGACAATACTTGTGATCACTGCATCGGAGGCCATAGCATCCGGCCTGGATGGAAATGCATACATACGGGCCTGACCTCCACCTGCTCGACCTCCCCCTCTAGGGCGGCCTCTAGCTGACTGACTACCACCCCTGGCTGCCTAGGCGGGTGGTGAAGTAACTGGAGCTGAAGTCGAGGGCTGGCCCCTCTGCTGAGAAGAACCACCAAGACGACGGGGACACTGCCTCCACATGTGCCCAAACTCTCCACACTCAAAACAATTCCCTGGAGCTGGAGGCGAGGACTGATAGAAACCCCTGGCACCAGAACGGCCACTGGAAGACTCGTGCATAGAAAAACTCTGAACTGGTGGTGCTCGAGCTGCACTCTGAGCTGGGACGGCACCAAATGAAGTACGGCCTTGCTGAGAACCACGAGGACCATGCCCCGAAGATGCACCACTATAAGCTGGGCGGACTGGCTGTGGAGGCCTGAATGAACGACCTCTATCATGCTGAAACTACCCCCTGAAAGGAGCACCACTAGAACTGCCTGATCCACGAGGCCTCTTGGCCTTTCTCTCCTCCCGCTCCTGGCGGCGAACCGACTCAATATCTCAGGCAATGTCAACAACCTGCTCGAATCTAGCATATGATACTCTCTCCTGAGTCATAAATAGGAGGAGCTGATAAGTGAGGCCATCCACGAACCTACTAACCCTCTCCTTATCAGTAGGGACCAACTCGGT
The DNA here is from genome assembly GCA_005239525.1 of Nicotiana knightiana. NCBI lineage: Eukaryota > Viridiplantae > Streptophyta > Magnoliopsida > Solanales > Solanaceae > Nicotiana > Nicotiana knightiana. The sequence continues at coordinate 23,377 of ML418675.1, read as the reverse complement.
AGCATGACGAGCCAAATCTGAAAACCGCATCTCATACTGCGCCACTGATACCTCCCCCTGACGCAACTGCTCAAAAAGGATGCGCTGCTCCTCCCTGTGAGACCGAGGTACATACTTCTCTAAAACGATAGTGGAGAACTGCTGCCAGGTGAGGGGTGCTGAACCAACCTGCCTACGCCTCTCAAAAGACTCCTACCAAGTGAAAGCAGCAGCAGAAAACTGAAATGTAGCAAACGAGACCCCACTGGTCTCCAAAATCCCAACAGTACGCAGCATCCTCTAGCACTTATCTAGAAAACCCCGGGCATCCTCGCCCTCAGCACCACTGAATACCGGAGGTTGTAGTCTACTAAACCTCTCCAGTCTACGCTGCTCGTCCTCTAGCATAGACGGAACCATGAAGTCCCGAACTGGAGCAACCGGCTGGGCTGGAACCACCCCCGGTGCCTGCTGGTCCTGAGTACCCTGCTCAGGTGTCCGGGCAACTGGAGTCTGACTGCCTCCCCCGGCCTGAGAAGTATCGGCAATTTCCTGAGCGGGGGTGGTAAACACCGTCAAGATCTGGGCCAAGGTCTCCTGAAGACCTGGAATAACAATAGGCACTGCTGGTGCCTGAGCCTTCCCTGCTGGAGTATCTGTGGCAGGAATCTGACCCTGAATAGTAGGGGGATCAACTGGCACTGCCCTGGCTGCTGCACGGGCTGGCCCTTTAGCTCTACCACGGCCTCCACCTCGACCGCGGCCTCCACCTCTCACTGGTCTAGCTGGCGGTTGATCATCCTGATCGGTAGCGCGAGTCCTCACCATCTGCAAGAGAGAGAAACAACAGAAGTTTAGATTTCCAGAATCAACAACATGGCACGACAGAATTCGAGAAAATGAGATTGTTCCTAAGGGTTCCGCAGCCTCTCGAAGATAAGTACAGACTCTCCGTACCGATCCGCAAGACTCTACTAAACATGCTCATGACCACTGATTCCTATGTAACCTAGGCTCTGATACCAACTTGTCACGACCCCAAATCCTAAACCAGCCGTGATGGAGCCTATCGTGGAACTAGGCTAGCCAACAATCACATAATTACAGTTTCTTTCTAAAATCCCAACCAATTTCAACATTTCAAAGTATCTAGAATTATTGAATTCATTAGGCAAAATAAGCAGTTAAATAGTCTAAACCATCCCCAAAATCCGGAGTTAACATGTCATGAGCATCTAAGAAATATACCAACAAGTCTACTATTATAATACAAAACCTTCGAACGAATAGCCAGATATAACAAAAGAATGGAAAATAGAGATGCTGCGGATGTTGAACAGCGACCTCTATATCCCGAACTCCGGCTCCGCACGAAATAGATGGCTAACGCTCGGTATCTGCACCTGAATCTGTACACAGGGGTGCAGGGAGTAATGTGAGTACGCCAACTCAGTAGTAATGAGAATAAATCAAGTCTAAGTAGCATGAAACACATAAAAATCAATATCATCAATTCACAATATGCACAACCTTTCTTTCCAACAGTACATACATAGATATATGAAATCATTATTCCCTAAAACCAACTTCAGAAAAATCCTTTGAAAAATATGTTTCCCAACAACTTCAGAAATAAAAATAACCGAAGGATTTAGTGTAAAAATGAAATAAATCATAAGTAGACCTTCGGGCAAAAACATGAATCATAAATCTCCCCTCGGGCAGAACATCACTCAGCACCTCAAAGCCACTCAGTATCAGCCCCTCGGGAAACCTCACTATCACTCATGCCTCCCAATCACTCATCACTCGGCACTCGGCACTCAACACTCAGTAGGTACCTGCGCTCACTAGGGGTGTGTACAGACTCCGGAGGGTATCCTTCAGCCCAAGCGCTAATATCAAGCCACCTCGTGGCGTATCATATCCTCACAAATGAGGCCCTCGGCCTCACTCAGTCAGAACCTCTCAAAAGCCCCTTGGGCGTATCAGTAAAACGGGGTACTTCGAAAATAGTTAAGCACAACATGACTGAGTATAAATCATAAATCAATAGTGAGGAAATAGCAGTAAAAAGCCCCCAATGGGTCTAACAAGTCGGCACAAGACCCTAAACATGGCTTATAACCCAAATATAGCAATAGTATTTAGAACACTATTTAACATATGATTTAGAGTAAATACGCAACTCAATAATTTCCACGGAGAGGACCAAGTCTAATCCAAAAATCAATGCGCGCCACATATTCGGCATCCGACATGTGCGTCATTCTAAAAACAATGAGAAATATGAAGTCCGGGGTTTCATTCCCTCAGGACAAGATTTATAACCATTACTTACCTCTACAGGGCCACAACACTAATCCTCGATGCTCTTGCCCCTAAAATTGGCTCCCGATTGCTCCGAATCTAACCAAAACTAGATCAACATCATCAATATACGCTAAAGGAACACAACCCAATCGAAAACTATCAATTTATACAAAATTCTCGAAATTCGGCCAAACCCGAGCCCCGGGCCCATGTCTAGGAATTTGATAAAATTTACATCCCTAGAATCCTCGTCCTCCCACGATTCTATACATACCAAGAACACTAAAATCGGATCACAATTGCCCACTCAAATCCTCAAAAGAAAATTCCAATTCCATGCACCTTTCTTCCCCAAATTTGGGTTTAATTTCAACAATTTTCCGGTTTAATTACTTAGAAAATGACATATAAACGAGTTATGAAGTTGGAACCTTACCTCCAAGCGAGCCCCCTTGATTTCTTCTTCAAAACCCTCTCAAATAGCTCTCAACTCGTTCAAAAATGGACGAAAGAAATGAGCTAATCTCGCACAAATGGCCTTTAAAACATTCTGCCCAACAATTAATTTCCTCAGTGCGATCGCGGCTCTAGCCACGCGATCGCGATGCACACCCCAAACCACTCTACGCGATCGCACACCAACTCACGCGATCGCATAGAACAAACGACCATCCCACACACGCGCCTAAGAACCACTACGCGACCGCACCAACACCCACGCGATCGCACTGCTTTACCTGACCAACCTATGCGATCGCAATCCTAACCATGCAATCGCATAGAACAAAATGCCTGCCCCACTCTTTTACTCTACGCGATCGCGGATGAGTCCACGCGTTCGCATTGAAGGACTCACTGCTGCTAAAACACCAAAAAACAACAGACTTCTTAAGGCCAAAAAGTGCCCGTTTGAGCATCCGAAATACACCCGAGGCCCTCGGGACCTCAACCAATCCTACAAACACACCCCATGACATCATTCAAACTTATTCGAGCCTTCGAAACACCAAAAATACATCAATTTCAAACCTATGAACTTTGAAACTTCTAAATTCCGCCAATGATGCCGAAACCAACCAAAACACCTCCGGTTGACCTGAAATTTTGCACACATATCCAAAATGACACTACGAACCTGCTCCAACTTCCGAAATCCCATTCTGACCCCGATAGCCTAATTTCCACTGCCGACCGGAGATCGCCAAAAACTAACTTTCGCCAATTCAAGCCTAATTCTACATCGGACGTCGAAACTTCATTCCAAACACACTCCTAAGTCCCAAATCACCTAAAATCTATACGAGCCATAAAATCTGCATTTCGAGGTCGTTTACCAATAAGTCAACTCCCAGTTGACTTTTTCAACTATTAAGCTAATTTAAGAGACTAAGTGTCTCAATTCTCACCACGATCACTCCGAACTCGAACCAACTGACCCAACACAACATAAATAGGCTAAGTAACATATGATAAATAGAAACAGGGGAAACGGGGTGTCACGACCCCAGTTCGCCCTCCGTGAACATGTCGTGATGACACCTCGTCTCTATAACTAGGTAAGCCTAGCAATGTGAAATAATTAAGTAAAAATTGAAAAATCTAAAAGAAGGATTGTATATAAATGCCACTTGGCATATACAACCCAAAATAATACGGAAATCTACAATATTACCCCTAAACCCGGAAACTCACGGGAACCACAGGCTAACAGAATATAATACACTTCTCTAACTCCAAAATGTCTACACAACTGTAAGGAAAGATAAACTTTTCACAAAAGCTGGAATAAGATAGAGACTTCTGGTCTGCGGACGCGGAAGAAGTACCTCGAAGTCTCTGTTGTATCTCTCATCCTCGGGGATAGTGCGCCTGAGTGGAGGTACCTGGATCTGCACATGAAAAACATGCGCAGGAAAGGGCATGAGGACACCACAGCGGTACTTAGTAAGTGCCAAGCCTAACCTTGGTCGGGTAGTGACGAGGAAGGCCAGGGCACTACTGAGGTCAAGCAATATAATAGGGATTTACAGTATGAAAACAGGCAGTAATAATGAATACCGCAATGAAGTAAGTCATGTCAAACAAGGCAATAAGAAAACACAAGAACAGAGTAAACACGGAGTACGAACAGCTCAATAACAATAGTAACAATGAGGATCTCCCAGGATACCGTCCTGTAGTCCTTTTCTCAACTGTCTAGTGGATCTGCCGGGATACCGTCCCGCAGTCCATCATATGTATATCCGAAGGATATCCCGAGATACTGTCCCGTAGTCTATCATATGTATATTCGAAGAATCTCCTGGGATACCGTCCCGTAGTCCATCATATGTATATCTGAAGGATCTCCCGGGATACCGCCCCGTAGTCCTTTTATCAATGTGCAGGGGGGGATCTATCAGGAATCGAACCCGCAGTCCCAAAGTAAATATGCAGGGGGATCTCTCGGGATACCGTCCCGTAGTCCCAAAGTAAATATGCAGGGGGATCTCTCGGGATACCGTCCCGTAGTCCCAAAGTAAATATGCAGGGGGATCTCCCGGGATAACGTACCGTAGTCCCAAAGTAAATACACAGCCACAACAAGAGGACGTTCAGAATTAGAGTGCGAAAATACAAGGCAAGAAGTAATTCTAGTCTAACATGCTTCACGTAGTGCAATTAAGGCAATTTAAGCAAATAGGAAATTCAGGGCAACTAGGCATGATTTTCTAAGCTAACATAGACTATAGATTCAATTAGAATAAAATAGGTAAGAAAGTAACTCAGGCTAAATATGTAAAGTAAAATCGGATTTTCAACAATTAGCCCAAGTACGCGCTCGTCACCTCACGTACAAGGCATTCAATTACCAAATATTGCATCCTAAGGGGTAAGGTCCCCCACACAAGGTTAGACAAGCCACTTACCTCGAACCGGCTCAAAATCAACTCGAAACCACACATTTTCCACGAGTATCCGACTCCAAATGGGCCAAATCTATAATATTCAATTACATATCGTAAATAACATCTCATGCAACTGATTTTTCACTGTTTAATTCAAGCTAAGGCGCGAAATTATGTAAAATAACCAAAATGCCCCTCGGGCCCACGTCTCGGAATCGGGTAAAAGTTATATTTTCCGGACACCCATTCACTCACTGACTCATTCAATCAGAAACAATCGAAATCTGATGCCAAAACCCCATAAATTTTCAGAATTTCGAGTTGGGAAAAATCACCTCACTTCCCTATGGTTTTCCCCCCATATTTGATAATTAAACTAAAGAAAACAACGGGAATTAATGGTCTAACAATGAACTAGGATTAGAAAATGTTACCTATGATCCTTCTCTTCAAAACCCACAGAAAATCGCCACTTCTTGAGCCCTTACCCGATTTTTAGAATAATGAGATGAACTCTCAGATTTTTGGAATAAAACACACAGGGAATTCACACCTGCGGGCTCGATCACCGCACCTATGAAAAAAGCATCGCAGGTGCGAAAATCACTTAAGTAATACTAGGGCCGCACCTGCGGAACCCAGGTCACACCTGAGACCACTGGCCTAATCTCCCCCTATCGCACTTGCGATCCTGGCCCACACGCCTGTGAGTCCGCACCTGCAGAAAAAAGCTTCGCAGGTGCGAAGACACCAGAAGAGGCCTGGTTCAGCAGCAGCAGGTTCCCAAATTTTCACCCGTTAAGCATCTGAAACAACCCTGAGGCCCCCGGGACCTCAACCAAAACCACCAACCAACCTTAACACCTTATTTGAACTAGGTCGAGCCTTAAAAACACGTCTCATAACATCAAAAATATCGATTATGCATAGGTTCAAGCCTAGAAACTTAGGAAAATTCTAGAATTCACATTCGACGCTGAAACACGTCTAAACTTATCTGAATGACTTCAAATTTTGCACACACGTCCCAAATGACATGATAGAACTACTGCAACTTCTGAAATTCCATTCCGACCCTCGGATCAAAAATTCACTATCGGACCGGAAACTCCAAAAATTCAAACTTCGGCATTTCTAGCCTAAATGAGCTACGGACTTCCAAAATACATTCCGAACACGCTCCCAAACCCAAAATCACCTAATAGAGCTAACGGAACCGTCAGATTTCCATTCCGATGCCGTCTTCACATTGCTCCAACTACGGGCAACTTTCCAACACTTAAGCGCTCACTTAGGGACTGAATGTCCCAAAACTCTCCGAAACTCAAAAACCGAACGTCTCGGCAACTCAATTTAGCAGAAATAGACCTGGGGAGAACAGTTAATAGGCGATCGGGGCATTAATTCTTAAGACTACCGGCCGGATCGTCACACGGGGCTAAACTCACGGAACTACCGGTCGGGTCGTTACGGTATTTGGCCCGTTAGAGGTAACTATCTTGCCTAATTTGTGTCAGAGAATAATCCTTAAGATTGGACCTTAATTGTATAATTTTAATGCATGTAAAACGATGTATATACAAGGTGACGAGTGTATATGCGAGTGTTAGGTAAGAAAAATGACCAGATTAGACTCTAGGCTTCTACTATGTCTTAAATTGATTGTGTGATGTTTATGATACATATGTAAACCTTTGTATACTATGTGAGCTTATACTTATAGAGATCACATTTTAGGATTTAGCTCCTAATTAGCCAAGATGGGCATTTGTGAAATATTTATTAAATTGATTTAGTTGTGGTCATATCTTTTATCTTACACACACATCTGCACCTGACTATTTCTATATCCTTGTCCACCTTATTGATAGATTGTGATACTATATCACTTGATGATGCATTGTTATCTTGAGTTTTCATAATTATGGCACATATGGATATGTTAGGGCAGATATTGTTATTGTGATAATATGTAGAGTATAAGGGTGGCATTCTTGTTGATGAAATATGGAGTATAAGGGTGGCATTCTTGCTGATAAAATGTGGAGTATAAGAGTGACATTCTTATTGATGAAATGTGAAATATAAAGATGGAATTCTTGTTGATGAAATGTAGAGTATATGGGTGGAATTCTTGTTGATGAAATGTGGAGTATAAGGGTGGCATTCTTGTTGATTATGTATGGTGTATAAGGGTGGCATTATTGATCATGCAAGTGAATCCTTTATGTTTATTATGAATTTTACATGATTTCACGTTGATTTTAACATCCTACTCCATGCCTATGTTATTGGTTGATAATTCTTTTTTCAAATATGATTACCTGTTATGATTTAATAACTCATGTGTCATTGAGTTGACGGTACTACCCAATGTCATATTCTTGTTGCCAGTTATTTGATATATTGTACAAGTTCTTTGACTAGTGAGTATCACATGACTTGAATCCCGTCACTAATTCACCGAGGTTAGTCTTGATACTTATTGAGTACATATTATTTTTTGTTCAGATCCAGGTGCTGGAGGTAGCGGAACCCTGGAGTGAGCTTTGATATCTTCGAGAGTATTCAATGTAGTGCTGCATGGACGTCACAGAACCTTAGAGTCCCATATTATTCATTTCTTAATTTTGTCTTACTTTCAAACAATATTGTACTTCCTGAGGCTTGCTATGTATTCAGTTTAGAGCTCATGACTCTGTATTACCTAGTTTTGGGAGTTTGGCTTATGTACCTTGTAGTGGCTTTATTGGATCTTTTGTTCTGTTGTTTATGATAAATTCAGATTTATTATATTATATTATGTTGGTTTTATATTATTATGTATTTTCCTTACCTAGTCTTAGAGGATTGGGTGTCCTTACGACCTTTGGTGGATTATTGGGTCGTGACAAACTATAAGTTTGTTTCCACACTCCTACAAAGTAATGAAAACACATGAATGGTTTCCTTTTTGAAATGTCTTGTTGAGGAATAGAATGAAGGATTTGCATATTTTAAAATGTACGAATAGTTAGCTTTGTGATTACTCATGTATGCATACATATGAAATATATTTCAATCGATCTCCCAGAGCTGTGTAGTTTTTCCTACTTAACAAATGCATTCTCAACATTTTTTTCTTCCTATTCTCAACTGTCTACCACATTCGAGATAGTTTGAGATAGACAAATGCTCTTTCTATATGATAGAGAGTGCCGCATTTGTTCCATATTGGATGTTTAAGGATTTTTAAAGGTATTTTAGTGGTCATGTGCCACTCCATCTATTGCTTTAATTAAAGTTTTGAGTTGGATATTCAGATTATCTCATATAGTATTTAGATCCAAATTTTGGTGAACTGACCGCTTGCACAACTATTTTCTCTATCGCTATAGGATTCCCTCAATCAATTCGCCCTAATGTTTTGGCATGCTCAGATTATTTTAAAGCACACAATTCACAAGATTCTTTAAGAGTATTCCCATATTGACCATTTGAGCCGTCTTGTACAACCACATAATTATTTGTAACCTTCTTCCTGAAGCAATGAGTGACTACACACCTACATGACTTATAATAATGTATCGACAATTGATGTTAATTGATGAGTCAATACGTTATTAAAGTTAATTAGCTTTAGGTTATGATCGGCCCATACACTAAGAAAGTATAGTACCATAAGAAGGGGCGGAGTTATTATACATACATACATATATATATATATACATATATATATATATATATATATATAATAGCCTTAGTGAAATTACTGACATATATAAATATAATAGCCTTAGTGAAATTACTGACTTTACGGTTGGCTTTATGTGGCACGACCCAAAATCCATTTGTCATGATGGCACCTAACCCAACCTGCTAGGTAAGCGAAATAACATTCAACACGACTCAAATGAGAATAATAAGAGCCAATGATTTAAAATAACTAAACTTCTATACAAAACCCCAAGGATTGGTAGTACAAATCATGAGCTTCTAAGACTTATAATTTACAAAGGTGGTACGAAATAAATACATCATCTATTCGAAATACAGATAAAGACAGTTGTTATTCTAAAGCTACCAAGGATAAGTGGCAGCTATATCTGGGGAAAAGGTACATCTTCAACGCGAGCTCCCGCCATATGCAACTGCATCAACTCCAAGATCTGCACGCAAGGTGCAGAAGTGCAGTATGAGTAAACCTGACCCTATGTACTCAATAAGTAACAAAACTAACCTCGGGTTGAAAGCAGTGACGAGCTCAAAATATGGTCAGAGTCCAACACTAATGGCTAACAACAACTCATAATATGATATGAGGACAGTAAAAGTGATGACTCAAAAGATATTAAGTTCATTTACAGTTACGGGAAGGTAGACATGTGTTTCAAGTATAGCAGTCCAAGTCCAGATCTTACCATTAAAATCAATTAAATATGAGTTTATCAAAAGAACTGTATTTTTTAAAATTTCACAACATCAGATAAAACTCTTCTTCAACCAGTTAGCATGCGGAAACTACATACTATGGCTATATGTCAATATACATGTCAAGTCATCAAATTTCATATTAGCGTCTAGCATGAGGAAAGTACATCTCTATGCCCACATGTCAAATATGCATGAAAAGCCATTAAATGTCACATTACTGTCTAGCATGAGGAAAATACATCTCTAGGTCTACATGTCAAATATACAAGTCAAGTAAATAATTTCACAGTGATATCATCAAGTAACCTCATTCTCAATAAACTCAAGATGCCTGGTTCAAATGTCCCACTCCATTACACACACACAATCACTCAGCACTTTATGGATATCTGACTTAAAATCCCCTCACCAAAGCACGCGTATATATCAGTGTGCCTGCGCTCGTTGTTGGTATGTCAGACTCCGGAGGAGCGGATCCTGCCCAAGCGCTAATCAAAAGCCAATATGGCATGATGTAGTATGCAGCTCGACCAAAATAACTATAAGCCAATAAGGCCTCATGTGGGCCGATCTAAATGATAATAATAAGCCAATAAGGTCTGATGAGGCATGCAACCCAATCCAAATAACACTCTCAACACTGCTCTAAGGCCTACCTCACTCATCAACCTCTCAAGTCTCAAGGGCTCACAATCTCATATCACTCAGCCCAAACAGTACTACCTTTGGAAAACAACACAGCGTGTGATGTAACATCGAATAATGAACACAGACTGAGATATGATATGCAAATGAAGAATCATGACTAAGTGTATAACCAAAATTAAGTCAAATAGTTCGAAAAACCATAAATAGACTCATTAGGTCTCAGCCAAATAGGTACATAGCATAAACATGATTTCTAACATGAATCACAGCTCAACTAGTCAAGCAAGTAGGGAAAACAAGGATATAACAAGGTATGATAGTAATACAAGTTCAGTAATAGTCTAAAAATAAAACTCGTATCATGATTACTCTGGTGCACACTCACAAGCCCGTCACCTAGCATGTACATCACCCCAATACATCTCATATAACATAGTTCCCAGGGTTAAATAACCTCAAATCCATGTTTAGATATGTATCTTACCTCGAACAAGCCAAATCAAATACAGAACAAGCCAAAAAATACTCTAAATATGCCATCTCATCGAATCAACCTCCGAACAGCTCAAAACTAACCAAAAGCAACTCAAAAACATCAAATAAGATCATAGGAAACAAACCCAAATGAAAAAGATGGAATCTTTAATCAAATACTCAAAGTCAACCAAAAACTCAACCTGAGCCTGCTCCTCGAAACCCGAAAAAACTCACAAACTTCGATAATCCATTTGAATATGAGTTCAACCATACTAATTTCATCCAATTCCGATTGCGAATCATTGTTCAAAACTCAGTTATTCACTTTAGAAAAGTTCTTGATAAAAAAAAACCCCAATTCTCCAATCAAAATATAGATTAATTCATAAATTAACTACTTTAATCATGTTAAATACAAAACGTAGGGTTAGATACTGACCCTCATGAAACGACGAGAAGAAGTCGCGACAATCACCTCAATCGGAGCTCTAAAACTCAAGATATGCTTAAAATACAAAAAGAACGCAGTCTGTTTTTTTATACACATGGATTTCACTTTTGCGCCCAAAAATCTGCACCTGCGGTTTTCCAGCTGTCATTTTCGCTTTTGCAGAGCACTTTTCGCACCTGCACAGTCGCAAACGCGGATCCAACTTTGCATCTGCGAAGCATCATCACTAGCTTTCTTTTCCGACACTAAAATAAGCATAACTCCCTCATACGATAGTCCAAATTCGACGATTTTTTTGCTATGGCTCCATAATTACGATACGGATCTAATGCTTCAATCAAAATAAATTAGGAGATCATTTTCTTAATGTGGTACCATTTATGCTTGAACGTGCCAAGAGTCATTACAAAATCGTCAAATCACTGTGTATACTCACCATGCACATACCCATGGGTGATCCCACGTCACCCCAAACCGTATAACCCTGACAATACCACCTAACTGAAGATCCTTACTTCAACCTTAATTCATAAGCCTTAGAATCAAATCTCTAACATTCGAAATCCATTACGATACCCAAATCTTGCATCCACATACTGTATACGTATGAACAAGTTGTATCAAGCCATAACCATAACCCAAGATATAATCACATGATATACCACATAAATCAAATACTCATAGCAATAACTTTCGGCTACAATAGCTACTCAATAACAAATCCGGTACAGGTAAGAACCTCTTATCAAATAAAAAAATTTTCTAAACCTTCTTACACTGCCAATGATGAACAAAACACGGAGAAACTCATAACCACTCATCATATCAACTAGTCGTGGAGCTCTCTCGCCCATTAAGAACAATTTCCAAATTACAAGTTGAGTTCCGATATTATTCATTCAAACATACTGTATTCAAATCCTATAACACTCATTCAAGTTTCAATGACCTCATCTCATCAAATACAAGCTTCTCTATTGACATGTCACACCAATACTACCTAAAGCCACAAATTGTGCAATCTTTGCACCAACAAGCAACAACTCAAATGTACCCAAAAATGGAAAGAGAACCAACTGAGAAAACCGTCCCGCAATCTCAATAGGTACCACCACAAGCGTATTGTTATAAGCCCATCACATAAGGGATAACCGATACATATGAATTCAACACAAAGGATAATATCTCAATCTAACTCCATCGCAGTGCGTGACACAATCCAGACACCAGTCCACATGAAATACCTCAAGCCATAATGCTCAAAATCAAAAACCATACGCGAATGTACAACAACCACGTGAAGTGCATGACCATAACCATAGGTAAACGGATAGCTCAGTATACCACCAACAGGAAAGACCATAACTGAGGTGCAATCAAATCATTTAATACCCCAATAATCATTTCACTCGAATTTTGCCACAAGGCCCAAAGCATCACGTGTGCAATTAACCAACAAATCACAATACATTGTAACATATAAAAGTAACACATAGAATATATCAAAACACGAACAAGATCAACTCTAACCAAATGACTCACCCCTCAACAATAGCAGTACAGAGTCAACAAATCCGACACAGTGTGGAATACACGTCTTCATTAGGCCTACAAATGGGCCCTCAAATCAACTTCGGCCATCCACAAATAGATAAATAATCCTCTAAAAGTACATAATAATCTAACCATAACACCTATGATTAGCTGTCTAACTCTGACCATACCTCCATAGTCCGCAACCAAGGAACAATTTGCATTTGAGAACTCCTAGTCTCCAAATCTCTAGAATACTAGAATCACCATATATGATCCCAACTCAACCAGTCAAGTGACTGACACATACTTCATACACTATCACTCCATGAGAAATACTTCCATAATTCTTCCATTCCACATAAAAAATTTGAACATCAGCAGTCGATCAATCTTGTGAGTACCGCAATGCCAATGAAGCATCCGCAAGTCAAAACACAATGCGGCTTTCTGAAATATATACTCTTCTTAAGTGATAACAAAATAGTGACAGCATTCTTCTAAACATCAGAGAACATCCATACTGTCGAGAACTCAAGACCTTCCATTTGAACTTTAACCGCAAACTTGCACATACAAATCTTAATCCCTCCCGTCGCATTACCTCTATCATACCATCATATGAAAACACGAGAATCCCATTATCAACTCTGCGTCGCAAGAAGAACACATACTCAATCTACCAGAAATCTTCCACGTGATCCCATCCAGGAGAAAATCACAACGCACAACAAACTCCCTATGCCTCTGGAAAGTATCCATCCAAAGTTGTGGTCAACACCATCAAGAACTTTCTGAAACCATATGCAGATAAACAAGTCATCAGAACCGAATTCCTCTAACTCAACCAAGTTACACAGATCACCAAACCAAGGGCATTGCCACATCATACCTACAAAGCCTCGCCACATCAAAAGAACCGATTATATCCATTATAATGCTAATCCAACCTACTACCAAGTTGTCCTATTTCTCTGAGTTCCCTCCGAATTGCCTTAAGATTAACACTTCTCCTTGCCATTACACTGTGATCCTTAACCCAACGCTCACCATAAGGGATCCTAGCATGAAACCACGTCATCCTAAGGCCCATAAGCCAATGTATTCCCTCTTAAGCACCCAAAAATTCCACATCCAAGATACCCACTCTTAATAGGCATTATGTGAATCTAAAGTTGTTTCCTTAACCTCTTTGATACTGAAATATAAAACCTACAATAGTACAGAAATACTGCAACTCTTGACACCATCTATTTCAAACCTCAGATCTTAGCCTTTTACAAATCTAAAAATTCCTCGAATACCACATATGAATCTTGTACTCATTAGAACCTTCTCGAGAGTCATCCACCCTATTCTAATCTCGAATGTAACGTCCAAAAGAGTCGAACGACTTGTGCTCTATTAGTACACCAACACCCAAAGAAGTAACCTCACCTCAACGCAACCGAGTGACTCCTTTTTTCTTAGCACATTACATCCATCACGAATAAAAAATCTAAACCATTCTAATATATCCATATATCCATAGAGCATAATACATCATGCATCCAGAAATTTCCTTGCTCGAGTCATCCTTAAAACCAACTTCTTCAAGTCGTAACTAATCCACAAACATGCCTCAGGCTGAAACTAATGTACACATAACCATGCATACTGATTTTCTATAGCAGACTCCCCCCTGGATCAAAGCCATAGAACACAACATCTGATAACCCAAAGTTCCCTAACTTCATTACTGCCATAATCCGTCTCTATAATTCAGTTGAATCCTTCGTAAGCACATGTAACACAAATCGTAAAATACCTCAAATCATCTTCTAAGCTTACATGCATCTTCGTAGCAGTCAAGCCAAATTTCCCAAGCGATCCAACTCCAATTGCAACACAGGTAACCCACCAGTAGGAAGAAACTCTCCACATAATCATCATAAGAATCACACAACCTCATAACATCCCGCAGGAGATAACCCACCTGCATAGCCTCAAACTGACATCGCTCTATGCCCTTTCATGGCCACAAACACTTATGATCACGAAATATTCTCGAGTCTGAACTCATCAACAAGACATAAGAATCTACTTCATCCCACAAATGAACAATATGAAAGATCCCTCAACACGCTCATAACTCGAGACTGTACGACATATCAAGACAGAAATCAAGCACTCAATAGTCCTTTTCACATCCCACGAAAACTCTTCTCGTCACATCCATGCCATCTAAACACATCTCACAGTCACATCATACTCATTATATATCCATTCAACCACTCACTTAGCCATAAATCCCACTCCTAGGGACACTACCGGATATATAAGTCCAAAATCACATGCTTACACAACTGAAACTACCCTGCAGTCCAAACCTAACCTCAAGTCCTCTAGACTGGCCCATCGCCAAAACACAGAAAATACATCTCACACCTCATTCATGGAATCACAAGCCGACGATGCACAGCTGATGTCGAGCGCTCAAATAACATATAATTTAGTGGAAGGAATTCAAAGAGATATGCTTCAAGATGAATCAAAGTCTCACGATAAGGAAAGAAAGATGGGAAGTTTACCTAGATGTCTTGTAGCCTCTCAAAGATAGGTATGGACGTCATCATACCAATCCATAAGACTCTACTAGACACATGTTCAAGACTCGTAGAACCTATGAAGCTAGAGCTCTGATACCAACTTGCCACGATCCAAAATACATCAAGTCGTGATGGCACCTAATTCAACCTGCTAGGTAAGCCAAATAACATTCAACATGACTCAAATGAGAATAATAAGAGACAATGAGTAAAATAACTAAAATTCTATACAAAATCCCAAGGATTGGTAGTACAAATCATGAGCTTTTAAGACTTAGATTTTACAAAGATGGTACAAAATAAATACATAATCTTTTTGAAATATACATAAATATATTTCCAAATCTAAAGCTACCAAGTACAAGTGGCAGTTATATCTGGGGAACACGTACATCTTCAATGCCAGCTCCCGCCATACGCAGCAGCATCAGCTCCAAGATTTGCACGCAAGGTGAAGAAGTATAGTATGAGTACAATCAACCCCATGTACATAATAAGTAACAAACCTAACCTCAGGTTGAAAGCAGTGACGAGCTCAGAAGATGGTCAGAGTCCAATACCAATAACCAATAATAACTCATAATATCATAATGAGGACAATAAAAGCAATAACTCAAAAGATATTAAGCTCAGTTCGTTCATAGTTACGGGAAAGTAGGCATGCGTTTCAAGTATAACCGTCCAAGTCCAGATATTACCACTAAAATCAATTAAACATGAGTTTATCAAAAGAACTGTATTTTTTCCCATTTCACAACATCAGATAAAACTCTTCGTCAACCAGTTAGCATGAGGAAACTGCATATATGTGGCTATATGTTAATATACATATCAAGTCAATAAATGTCATATTATTGTCTAGCATGAGGAAAGTACATCTCTATGCTAACATGTCAAATATACATGCCAAGTCATCAAATGTCACATTACTGTCTAGCATGAGGAAAATACAACTCTATGCCTACATGTCACGTAAATAAGTCCGCAGTGATATCATCAAGTACCCTCACTCTCAGCACACTCAAGATGCCTGGCTCAAATGTCCCCACTCCATCACACACACAAAATCACTCAGCATTGTATGGGTGTCTGGCTCAAAAGCACCTCACCAAAGCACGTGTATATATCACTGTGAATGCGCTCACTGCGGGTATGTCAAACTCCGAAGGAGAGGATCCCGCCCAAGTGCTAATCAAAAGCCAATATGTCATGTTGCACCGTGCAACCCGATCCAAATAACAATAAGCGAATAAGGCCTACTCCAGTGTGCAGATCCAAATAATAATAATAAGCCAATGAGTCATTTTGCGGTGTGCAACCCGATCCAAATAACACTCTCAACAGTGCTCTAAGGCCTACCTCACTCATCAACCTCTCAAGTCTCAAGGACTCACAATCTCATATCACTCAGCCCAAACAGTAGCACATATGGAAAACAACAACAATGTGTGAAGCAACATCGAATAATGATATGAAATGCAAATGAAGAACCATGACTAAGCGTGTAACCACAGTTAAGTCATATAGCAAAAAATAACAGAAACAACCTTATTAGATCTCAACCAAATAAGCACATAGCCTAAATATGATTTCTAACACGACTCACAGCTTAGATAATCAAACAAGTAGGGAAAACATGGATATAACAAGGTATGATAGTAAAAAAAGTCTCGTAATAGTCTAAAAGACAACTCGGACCATGATTACTCCAGTGCACGCCCACACGGCCGTCACCTAGCATGTGCTTCATCCCAATACATCTCATATAACATAGTTCCCAGGGTTAAATACCATTAAATCCAAGTTTAGATAATTTACTTACTTCGAACAAGCCAAATCAAATACCGACCAAGCCAAACAATACTCTAGAAACACCGTCCCACGCGAATCAACCTTTGAAAGGCTCAAACTAACCAAAAGAAACTCAAAAATATCAAATAACACCATAAAGAACAAACTCAAACGAAAAAGGTCAAACCTTTAATCAAATACTCAAAGTCAACAAAAAATGACCCGGGCCCACATCTCAAAACCCGACAAAACTCACAAATTTTGATAAACCACTCGAATACGAGTCCAACCATACTAATTTTATTCAATTCCGACTCTGAATCAATTTTAAAAACTCAATTGTTCATTTTAGAAATGTTTTTTATACAAACCCTCAATTCTCCAATCAAAACATAGATTAATTAACAAATTAACTACTGTAATCATGTTAAAATACATAAATTGAGGTTGGATAATGATCCTCATGGAAAGACGAGAATAACGATGCAAAAATCACCTCAATCGGAGCTCTAAAACTTTAGATATGCTCAAAATACCAAAAGAACGCAATTTAATTTTTTATAAAGAGGGATATTTGCTTTTGCACCCAAAAATCCGCACATGTGGTTTTCTAGCTATCAATTCCGCTTTTGCGGACCATTTTTCACACCTGCGGAGTCGCAGATGCAGACCCAACTTCGCATCTGCGGAGCACCAACACCATATTTTTTCTCGATGATTCATTTTGCTATGGCTCCCTAATTACGATACAGATCTAATGCTTCAATCAAAATAGAATTTGAAGCTCATTTTTTTAATGCGGTACCATTTATTCTTGAAGAAACGACGTTGAAACATAAAAGACAAGCGCAACACAATCCAAACCTATCCAAAACTCACCCCAGCCCCTCGGGACTCTGTCTGAACATACCAATAAGTCCCAAATATAATGCGGACCTACTCGAGGCCTTAAATCCCACATAACAAGATCAAAACATGAATCTCACCTTGAATCAAACTTAATGAACTTTTGAAATTTCAACTTCTAAAACTAATGCCGAATCATATCAAATCAACTTGGAATGACATCAAATTTTGCACACAAATTCCAAATGAAATAACGAACCTATTCCAACTCTCAGCACAACAATCCAAACCCGATATCATCAAATTCAACTCCTGGTCAAACTTATGAACCTTCCAAACCTTTGAATTACCAACTTTCGCCAATTATGGCCAAAATCTTCTAGAAACCTCCAAATACAAATCAAGTCATATGCCCAAGTCCAAAATCACCATCCGGACCTAATGAAACCATCAAAACTCCGATCCGAGGTCAAATACACAAAAGTTAAACTTGATCAAATCTCCCAACTTAAAGCTTCCTATTTAAGAATCATTCTTCCAATCAATTTCGAACAACTCGAAGACCAAAAATGACGATGCACGCAGGTCATAATACACCATGTGAAGCTATTCATGACCTTAAATCACCGAACTGGATGTAAACGTCCAAAACGATCGATCGGGTTGTTACATTAAGTATCTTTTTTTCTGAAATCTCATATACTTACCACAGTTGCATCCTTGATACCTTACCGTTGCACATTTCTCAATTGATAGCATCATAACTCATAGGTAAAAAAATTTCATGAGATTCTATGATAGGAATCGTAGATTTTTTAGCATCAAATTTGATGATTTACAATCCTTTCTTAGTGGATGGTGTTTTTACTCTACTTCCTGTAGTGCTTAAAAATGTTTGAGCATATTATTTAGTAGTTTTACCATTTTTTGTCATAGTTTTGGGGAGTCTTTAGTTCATATCTTAATTCAAGTTTTAAGGGTAAAAATTAACATAACAGCAAACCATATTGAGTAGAAAGTAATTTTTATTTTTATTTTATTGATATTGGCTTGAGATAAGTTTAAATGAAGAAATCTGGTTATTGAAAATTTATATATCTGATCACAACTCATTGAAACTGAAATGTTGTTGTTGTTCTGGATTTTGAGCACAAATTATCTAAATTGAGTCTAAATCCTATTTCGCTATGGTTCCACCTCAAAATAAGACCAATTGAAGAGGTTAAAAGTACTGAAATTTTAAAGTTATATATTCCAATATATAATTTTTTTTGTTGTTTGCAAATTAAAAATTTGTAATGACTCAATCGATCGTTTTGAGTTATTGTATTCTATTTTGAGATTTAAGACTTCTCGTAAGTTCACTTAATAATTTGTCACTTTGGGGTATGGATAGTTCAGATTTCACAATGTTCGGGAGCATTTTAGAATAATTTATTTCTAACTTCAAGCCTTAAAGTTCATAGAGTTGACCAAAGTCAACAACTTGGATTAACATGCTTAGTATCTTATTTTTGAAGCTTCTAACAAGTTTGAATAATAATTTAATATTCGGAGTAGGATCTGATAGGTTCATGTGCATTTTGGTACTATTTCATGAAATTAAAACTTTAAGAATTCTTAAGTGGATTTGAGTTGCCAATTTGATTTATATTATTTACTTTGCATTTAGAGCCTTTGGATAAGTCCATATAAAGTATTTGAACTTGTTGGGATGATTTAGAAGGGTACCGGGCTGTTGAGTTTTGGATATTCGCTAAAGATTTTTATCACAATCAAAAATTTCATCAAGTTGTGATGGTCCAACATGATAGGCAAACCAAAACAGTATGAGATATAACTACAATGAAAATTCGTCAATATTAATAGTAAATACCGCAAAGAATTCACAACTATCCAAAGAACTGGTAGTACAAGTCATAAGCCACTAAGATTTAGATTTACAAGAACGATATGAAGAATAAATACAACATCTCTTTGAAATTTACATAAATAGGAATGAAGTTCTAAACTACTATGAATAAGAGGTAGCTTGAATTTGGAACGTTGTTACATCTTCAATGCTAGCCTTATTCCTACACAACAGCTCAGCTCCAAAATCTGCACGTAGGGTGCAGATGTGTAGTATGAGTACAACCGACTCCATGTACTAAGTAAGTATGTTAACTAACCACTAAGAAGTAGTGACGAGATTTTTAAGTAAAAAAGATACTCACTTTGATTAACATGTGCATCTCAATAACATGTATAATACAGGGGAAGAATCCAAGGGAAAACAATCATAGAACAACGAATATCAGAATTCAAGCGCACAATTAAAGAAGAGATCATAAGCATGCTTTTTCCGGTTAACATGTTAAAACAAATACAGTTTGCACCAGCTCCGCTTGTACGGGAGGCATGCACCAAGTAACGTGTGCTCAAATGTTTATACAAAAGCATAGAGTTTCTATACATAATAATGATCTTATTCCATATTAATCACCAAATAACATGTTCATGAGACCTTTAAGAAAATCCAATACATCAACGCATGATGATGACATTCTTCTTACATCAATCTGATGCACTACCATCAACTCAACAAACGTGAGATATTAACCCAATATAGGTAACCCATCTTGGCAACCAGATCGTCAAATAATAAAAGAGGCATAGGATAACATGTTAGATGCAACGTAAAAACAGCTAAAATTCATGATAAGGCATAAAGAATGCATGTGCATGATCAAGAGTGCCATCCATATACCGCCACATGCACATTATTAATAGTGAAATGCCACTCATATATTTCACACAACATCAACAATAAAATTTCACCATTATACTCCACATAACATCAATAGTGAAATGCCACCCTTATACTTCACACGATATCAACAATAAAATACCATAATTATACTCCACACATCATAATCAATCACAACAATTGTGGTACCATAATCCGCTCATCATGTCCATAGGTTCCATGATCATAACAAATTCAAAATAACAATGTATCATCAAGAGACATATTCTCACAATTCATCAATAAGGTGCACAACGACATGGAAATAGTAAAGTGTGGATGTGTGCTCCAAATATAAGACATGACTACGGCTAAATCAGCTTAACAATGATTCCCCAAATGCCTATCTTGGCTAATTAGGGGATAGTAATTCAACAACATGATCTCCAGCACGAATGAATAAGTTCACGTAGTAATACAAAGAATCACACATATGCCATAGAGAGCACATAATCGAATCAAGAAATAACACAAGAATAACAAGTGTGAATGTGTGTTCATAAGATACATGTGACTACGTCTAAAGAAAGTATAGCATCAATCTCAAGATTAGTTTAGCATGTTCAAATTAAGGTATCAATAGCCTCAACATTTCTCGAGCATGGTTTATTATACTTAATGGTCAACAAGGCATAAGAAGATCTTGAATTCTACCCCGAGCATGGATACCCATGGCACATGTATGTACGCTCGTCACCTCATATATACATTACCTCCGCATATAGAAGTCAATATCAATTAATAGTAAAAATACCCTCAACCATAGTTAGGGAAGACACTTATATCAAACAAGCCAAATAAATACTCTAAAAATGCCTTCCTGTGCAAATCAATCTCCAAACAGCTTGAATCTAGCAAAAAAGAACTCAAGAACGTCACATAATGCCATATCAAATTCAAACTATAAAGATCAAATCTTTAGTCAAATACTCAAAGGCAATCAAAACGTCAACCCGGGACCGCACCCTAGAACCAGCAAAACTCATAAATTCCAAAAACCCAATTAAAAAAAGTCCAACCATACAATTTTTTACCCAAATCTGACTCTGAATCGATGCTCAAATCTCAATTATTCACTTTAGAAAAGTTTTTCCACCCCCTCTTCCCCAATTTCTCTTTTAGATTCATCAATAAAAAGCCAAAATTAAGGATAAAATCATGAAAAATAATCAAATCCGAGTTAAGAAAACTTACCCCAATCCAAGTGGTGAAAATCACCACAAAAATCTCCTCAATCTGAGCTCCCAATCTCAAAATATGATAAAATAAGCTCAAAGTTCGAAATGACAACTTATATGCATTGCCAAGTAGTACCATACGTGATCGCGGTTGTACCTTCGCGATCACAAAGTAAAATTTGCCTCCAACCCAACTACATGTCGCGAACATGATGTCTCCCTCGGCGAATGCATAGACCCACGCCGACCAAGCCTTCGCGAACACGGCGCTCTCCGCGGGAACACGACGGACAAAACCCCGCCTCACCAACAAAGCTTCGCAAATGCGTCATATTCATCGCAAACGTGGTGAACAAACACTAGGGACCCAAAACCTTCTGCAGGACTGCAACATACTGATCGCGAACGGGAAGATAAACAAAGCACCAGAACATCAGCCATGTCAAAGTGATTCAAAATGATCTGAAACTACGCTGAAACTCATTCGAGCATCTTGGGACCCCGTCGAACATATCAACAAGTCCCAAAACATAATAAGAACCTACTCGATGCCTCAAATCATAGTAAATAACATCAAAACCATGAATTTCAACTCAATTCAATTTTAATAAATATTTCAAATTTCCAAATTCCAAACTTACGTCGAACACGTCTCAACAACTCGGAATGAACCTAAACTTTGCACACAAGTTTAAAATAAAAATAACAAACCTATTTCAACTCCCGAAACCACAATCTAAACGCTATAATATTGAAGTCAATTGTAACAACCCAGCCAGTCGTTCCGAGAGTTTAGCCCTGTTTCCCCCGTTTCAGCTTCATTACGTTGTGTTAGATTGGTTGGCTCGGGTTCGGAGCAATTTTTGGAAATAAATGATACACTTTGCAATTGCACCATTCCACACGCGATCGCGAAGTTTCGACACCCTGACCTATGCGATCGTGTACCCATTCACGCAGTCGCGAAGAACAATTGCAACAACCTCACGCGCCCCTTTTTTCTTCTACGCGATCGCACAATACACCACGCGACCGCACTACTCTGGCTGCCCAACCTATGAGATCACAAACCTCTTTACGCGATCGCATAAAACAAATCTGCCTGCCTCGAACTTTACTCTACGGATGGCGGATGAACTCACACGATCGCAATGAAGAAACCAAGTTGGAGGCAGGCAGTAATGTTCTATGCGATCACGTAAGGAGGTTTGCGATCGCATAGGTTGGGCAGTCAGAGCAGTGCGGTCGCGTGCGGGGCCGGAGTTCGGGACATAGAGGTAGCTGTTTCGCGTCCGCAACATCTCTGTTTTCCCTTCTTATGTTGTACCTAGTTATTCATCCCGAGGTTTTGTATTATAATGTCTATAATTTTGGTATACTCCTTAGATGCTCATGACATGTTGACTCCGGATTTTGGGGATGGTGTTGGTTGATTTCCCAATACACACGCAAGTGTACGTGGTCGACAAGTAATATAGGATTTT
>ML418673.1:12055-30715 GCA_005239525.1 Nicotiana knightiana | reverse complement strand
CTTGGATCTAAGTTGCATGGCCTTTCTTTTCTTAGAATCTTGAGTATCAATGGTGTTGGCGTATCTATCTTGAGTAATAGGTAAGCTTTCACTTGAACCAGTAACACTATTTAAACTTTCATCTCCCATCTATACAAATAGAGATAGTATAAGATTGTGTGATCCTAAATTTATTGCTATAGATTTATTCTTCTCGCTGATAACCAACTTAGAATTTAATCCACAAATATTGATATAAGAAAAATACCATCACCATTCAATTATAAAAGAAAAACTATCACTAAATAGTAAATACAATGTGAATACTAAATTTTGATGCATGAAATTAAAGTAATTGTTGGAGTTCTTAGTGACAGAAAATCGTTTGTTTAGACTTAGTCGCTGCTTTTGAGATCCCTCTTTATCCAAGATTAAAAATTTCTTTCTCAAATGCTTCAAAATCAAGCAGAATTCACAAAATATAAAAAGAAATCTCAAACAATCACAAACTAAAGATCATAGAAAATTCATATGAACCTGGACGGAGCGTTGAGCTTCGGAATAATCCAATGATCGAGTGAGGGGTGAGGAGAGAGGATTCGGAACTCGGAACTCGGAATCACCAACGCGGCTGCATTTTCACACCAAATGACAAAAACCAAACAAACAAAAATAAAATTAAAAATGGTAAAAATTGTATATACAAAAAGAAAGAAAAGGGGAATTAGAAGATTGAGATGGTGTTTACTTACTTTTTGTGTTCTCTGGTGGTTTGGCCAGCGTGGGTGAAGTCGTGAAGAAGACAAATTGCAGCGGTCGGCGTGGGTGAAGTCGTGAAGAAGAAGAACTGAAGAGTGAAGAGTGAGTGACTGCGTCTGCGTCTAACTCTAACCTAACTGAGACGGTGAGAGTCTGAGAGAGAAGAAATGAAAAATATGAAATTTCCTAACCTAACTCCTACTTTTGAGAACTGAGAGTCTAAGTTGGGTTTGGGCTTGGGGGCTGGGCCGACAGGAAATGGAATTACATTGGGCTGGCTGAGGCTGGGCACTGGGTGGGTATATGTAGGGTCCAAAAAAAATATACTTAAAATTTTGGTATATTCGGTATTTCGGTATACCGAATTTTTAAAATTGTAATACCGAGAACCGAACCACAATACTGAAATACCAAAAAATTAGTACCGAAATAACCGAACCCGAATTACCGAATTAATTCTGTTCGGTTCGGAATTTGGTTTTTCGGATTTTATGCCCACCCCTAATTCAGACGTTGGTTAATCAGTTCGTGAGGTTGGATATTTCGCCTAGCTATGTTCTAGCTTGTACAGTTGCTCGGTCTTCCTTATTCGAGCGTATCAGAGATCGGTAGGATGATGACCCGCACTTGATGGTCCTTAGGGACACAGTTCGGCATGGTGGTGCCAAGAAGGTTATAGTTGGAGATGATGGCGTTTTGAGGATGCAAGGTCGTATATGTGTGCCTAATCTCGATGGCCTTCGTGAGTTGATTCTTGAAAAAGCTCACAGTTCTAAGTATTCTGTTCACCTGGGTGCTGCCAAGATGTGCCAGGACCTGCGACATCACTATTGGAGGAGAAGGATGAAAAATGATATTGTTGCTTATGTGGCTCGTTGTTTGAATTGCCAACATGTGAAATATGAGCATCAAAGACCCGGTGGTTTACTTCAACAGATAGAGATTCCTGAGTGGAAGTGGGAGCGTATCACTATGGACTTCGTTGTTGGACTCCCACAGACTCAGAGGAAGTTCGACGCCGTTTGGGTTATTGTGGATAGGTTGACTAAATCAGCACATTTCATTCCAGTGGCAAGTACTTACACTTCGGAGTGGTTGGCAGAGATATATGTTCGAGAGATTGTTCGCCTTCACGGCATGCCCGTATCTATCATTTTTGATCGAGGTACGCAGTTTACCTCGCACTTTTGGAGGGCAGTTCAGTGAGAGTTGGGTACCCGAGTTGAGCTGAGCACAACATTTCATCCTCAGATGGACGGGCAGTACGAGCGTACTATTTAGATTCTAGAAGATATGCTCTGCGCTTGTGTTATTGACTTTGGAGGTTCTTGGGATCAATTCTTTCCGTTAGCGGAGTTTGCCTACAATAATAATTATCAGTCGAGCCTTCAGATGGCTCCCTATGAGGCACTATATAGTAGGCGGTGTAGATTGTTAGTTGGATGGTTTGAGCCGGGAGAGGCTCAGTTATTGGGTACAAACTTAGTTCAAGAGGCCTCAGATAAGGTCAAGATTATACATGATCGACCTCGTGCAGCTCAATCTAGGCAAAAGAGTTACGTTGATGGTAAGGTTCGAGATGTTGCATTCATGGTTGGAGAGAGAGTATTACTTCGGGTATCGCCCATGAAGGGTGTCATGAGATTTAGGAAGAAGGAGAAGTTGAGCCCTAGGTATTTCGGGCCATTTGAGATTCTAGATAGAGTAGGGGAGGTAGCTTATACACTTGCGTTGTCTCCAGGGTTATCCTTAGTTCATCCGGTATTTCATGTATCTATGGTCCGAAAATATCATGGTGACCCGTCCCACGTGTTAGATTTCAGCTCTGTCTAATTGGACAAAGATTTGACTTATGAGGAGGAGCCGGTAGCCTTTCTAGACCGGCAGGTTCGTCAGTTGAGATCAAAGAGTTATCCTTCAGTTCGAGTGCAGTGGAAAGGTCAGCCGGTTAAAGCAGCTACTTAGGAGTCTGAGTCGGGCATGCCGAGTAGATATGCCCACTTGTTTGCCAGTTCAGGTAATTTTCTACGTCCGTTCGAGGACGAACATTTGTTTTAGAGGTGGAGATTGTGATGACCCAAATGGCCATCTTATAAATTAAGACTCCATTCCAGGCTCATTAGCCTTAAAATTTTTGATTTTATTTACCTCGATTTACGTGTGCAGTCCGGGCGTGAAACCGAAAAGCTTTTATGTGAAAATATGAGAAATAATATTTTTGGAATTTAAAACTTGGTTTTAGTTGACTTTGTTCAACATTTTTAGTAAACGGACCTGGATCTGTGTTCCGACGATCCTGGAGGTCCGCAGTAAAATATGGGACTTGGACGTATGCCCGGAACTAAATTCCGAGGTCCCTAGCCTTAGAAATCAATTTTTGAAAGAAATTATTTTCCTGGATTTTTAATGAAATAAAGAAATGAATTAATGTTCGAAACCGTCAGTATCGAGCCCGTATTTTGGTTTCGGAGCTCGATACATGTTTGTTATGATGTTTACATTCTATCAGTGAAATTTGGTAAGAATCGGAGTTGATTTGACGTGATTCAGAAGTCCGATTGAGAAATAGTGAAAATTGAGTGTTCTTGAGAAAAATGATGAGTTTTGAGGTTAAATCCATATTTTTAATTGTTATTTTCATGATTTGATGGCACGATCAAGTCCGTATGATATTTTTTGACTTGCATGCATGTTTGGTTCAGAGCCCCGAGGGCTCGAGTGAGTTTCGGGTAGGCTTCGGGATATTTTTAAACTTGTAAAATCTGCTGGTGCACCAGTTATGGTGTGCCCGCACCTGTGAGCCTTTGGCCGCAAGTGCGAGCAGATGCCGCAGGTGCAACCAAGCGTGGGTTCTCCCTTTTCCGAAAGTGCAGGCCCTTGTGCGCAGGTGCGCGACCGCAGAAGCGCTAATGCAACCCCAGGTGCAACCCCAAGCTGCCCTGCTCTTTTCCGCACATGCGCAAGCGCAGGTGCAACCCAAGAACCGCAGGTGCGAGGGTCGGGCAGTAAGTTCATATTAATTAGAACTCCAGCCTTTTCTTCTTATTTTTCACAAGGGTAGAATACCTAGGGCGATTTTCTCAATACTTTTTCTTCCAAAATCATATGTAAGTGTCCATTAACTCTTTTCTTTCAATTACCCAATATTTTTCATTACTTTTCAATCCAAAATCAAGAATTTTCATGGTAGAAATTGAGGGTCTAGGTAGAATTAGGGAATTTTGTAAAATGTGATTTTGACATCGAATTGAGGTCGGATTTCGAAACTAATTGCATATTCAGGCTCGGGGTGAATGGGTAAACAAAATTTGGTCATAACCCCGAGTTTGGACCAAGCGGGCCCGGGGTCGGGTTTTAACTTTTTTTAAAAACTTAGGAAAATAATGATTTTTCTGTAATTTCCTTTAGTATAAATTAATAATATTAAAATAATTATGATTAGATTCGAGCGGGTTAGAGGCAAATTCGAAAGGAAAAGCGGTAATTGAGCAGTGAGTGGCCTGCGAAATTGAGGTAAGTGCTTGGTTTAACCTTGACTTGAGGGAATAGGAATCCCCAACTTAAATGCTATGTGAATTCGCATGTGTGTGGTGTATAGGTTAGGTGACGAGTATCTATGCACCACCAAATTGTCTGTTAAACATGATCCCTTCCCCGATTTCCAATTATTTGCTTCCGGGCTTAATTGTTTCATGATCATTGAGGTTTATATGTCTATTTGGTTTCGTAAATTTATTGTTAAGTATTGCTTCAAGTATTTTGGAAGTGTTGGCTGTTTTTCTTGATTTTGTTATGTTACATAAGGATTGAGCTGGATGTCAGTGTTACGACATGAATATAATTTCCGCTTGACTTCGTTACGAAATGATAATTGATGAAGTTTATGAGTTTTATAGTTTCTGTTTACAATTGTTGATATGAAAATGTTGTGAAAGGCTTTGGCCTGAATTGTGAAATTTTTTTTATAAATAAACTGATATGATATGTATGGTGGGAGCGGGTTGCACGCCGCAACAAGGAGTGATAAGGGTGGACAAGTGGGATTGGGTAGCATGCCGCAACAGGAGAAATAAGGGTGATATATATAGGGAGGAACAATAAGGGTGGACAGGTGGGAGCGGGTTGCGCCGCAACAAGGAGCGATAAGGGTGAATATTTATGTTTTACTGATTTTCGAAAATAAGGATTTGAAAAACTCCGATTTTTGTTAAAAAGATTTTCATACTCTGATTTTTATTGTGATTTAAATTGAAACTTGGAAAAATTGAGAAGTTGATTGTAATTGATATATGAAGAGAGTTATCCGAGTTCTTTCTTTTATTTACTAATGCAAGNATCGTAGCCTCATCACTATTTCGTCGAGGTTAGGCTCGACACTTACTCAGTACATGGGGTCGGTTGTACTGATACTACACTCTGCACTCTTTTATGCAGATCCATGTACCGGCCAGAGTTAGGAGATCTTAGTAGCCGAGCAGTTTTGTTCAGAGACACGAGGTAGATCTGCTGGCGTCCGCAGATTCCTGGAGTCTTCTCTTTACCTTATAGACGCTGTTTTATTTCTTTCAGAATAGAAATATTCTTTCAGCCCATTATTTGTTGTATTCTTAGTGGTTCGTGAATTGTGACACCAGACCCTGGGTAGTCTTATAGTTATATATTTAGTTCGTACTTCGGCTCATTTATTCATTTATTATTTTATCCGTGAATTTATGCATTTGAATTAATAAAGTTAGTTTATTTCTGAATTGTCTTGTTGTAGTTAAATAGACTTATAGAAATTAATTAAATAAATTCTAACATTGGTTTGCCTAGCAAGTATGGTATTAGGCGCCATCACGATCCTTAAGGTTGGGAATTTAGGTCGTGACAGCCTATAATGTACTCCCCCGGTTCACTTTTAGTTGTCCACTTTTAACTTTGCATTCCCTTGAAGAAAAAATAAATAAAGTATATATTTTACAATTTTACTCATAATAATGATAGCATTTTCAAAAATCTTGAAAAATGAGTAGTTAATGATAATGGGGTGGGGGTGGGATGGGAGGTGGAGGATTTGTCCTCGTGTTGATTTAGTATTAGTGGACAAGTAAAAGTGAAAATATATTTTTAGTATAGTAAACAAGTAAAAGTGAACAGAGGGAATACAAACAAAAACTTGTCTTCATATTCTACATTTCTTTTCTTTTATGCATCTTCCCACCTGGGAAACCATGGCTCGGACTACAATAGCGTGGGATTCTGGATCTGAAAAAGCAAGAAGAAAAGACGACTCGAAGTCAAAGAACATGGTCCTCACTTGTAGCTCATATTTTCGGTGCAAATTCTAAAAGAACAGCAAGATCAATGATGTCCCATTTAAGGATGGGACAATGTTCTTTCTGAGTCTTAATCGATAAAAATATTGTCTGATCATCCAATTAAAGAATCCTTCCATCACATGTTAAGTGTTTTAAGTTGATTTTGAAACGATATCTAAACTCAATATTTCAGTGTTCAGAAAATAAATTAGTACGCACCAGTTAAAGTAGTATAGAATACTATGAATTTTTCATGTTCTAGTTTCAGAAGACAATAAGAGTATTTTGTCATCAAATTTTACAGTTTTGACTGTCAAATTCAAGTTAGCACAACTAGTTTGGGACAAAAGGGATCAGACATCAAGTAGGGGGGTTGTAGGAATTGAAAAAAGAGCCACAAAACTGCTTCACAAGAAAATGAATATCCCGAGCAAATCTTTTCATAAATGATAAAACAAATAGTGGTGGAAAATCTACACTGCCATTGAGTAACTGGTACACTGGCTCGAACAAGTGCAAAATAACTGATAAAGCGTGCCCACAGTTGCCGCCAGATCTGGCAGACTGAATATAAATACAACTTTAGCCGCTGGATTCTGCCTGTTGCATAGAACAAATAACTTTTTAGATAATATGGAGAACCAACAATTCTGTCCACAATAAGGTACCTAGACTCTTGCATTTTCCAGTTCAAGTTATCTCGACTCTCGAGGGCTGATGCAAGTGAGCTGATAATTAAGGTCTTCTCAAAAACAAAGTCTCGCAAAGGGAAGCATGATATCTTGAATTCATGATTAAATTACAATCAAAAGCAGGTGACTCATTTAAGATCATATTGAAAGAGAAAAAACCAGATAATATGGAAGTTGCCTCAAGTAAATTGCCAAATATGAGAATCCATGCAAATTTAGGGAAGAACATAATACAACGGAAGCAAAAGACACATATATGCAACACAACTAGTTGGTATTAACTCTTAATAATGTCAGTACACTAACTTACATTAGATGTTCCTTTCTTGCCATGGGTTTTCTAAAGTTACTTGAAAAAAACGAATGATACTATATTGAGAAGACAACTCGACCAATTTCTGCAAGGTATGACTTTGCAATTGCAGACCTATTTGGCATGACTTAATATGTTCTCCATAAAGGAAACTTCTTTGGGAAGTGTACACAAAAGAAAATATTTTCTTGAAGTTAGCTTCCAGAATTTGGTTAGAAGCAAAGGCCAATGACGCATAATGATGACGGAGGGTGAGGATATGGCACTGAGGCTGGTGCTTAGTTATGGTCATTTTTTATGAAGGGTAAAATGAAAGTAACATTTACATATTAGTGGATCGTTAATGGGGCAGGAGAACAAAAAATGAAGCAATGGGGGAACTTAAAAAAAGAATGATGCACCTAGTAAACTGGCAAACTGTGATCAAGAGCAAAAACAGGTGGGATGGGAATCAAAAATCTTAGAACAAGAGCCTTTTATACAAATGGTAATGGAGATTGAATGATAATAGTGAGGAACTCTGGCAGGAGGTGATTATCATTAAATATGGCAAAAAGAATTGTTGGTGCCAGTGCTTATGCCCGATAAAAGTTGCAGTGTGGAAGGGGAATATGAAAATAGGTGGATAATGAAAAGAGGGCTGATATAGGAAACTTGGAGGATGAGTTACCTGTTTGAAGAAAGAAGCAACATATTTCTTTCGTCAAGTATAGATGTTCACAATATTTACAGTTTTGGTGTAAGGGCAATATGCTGGAAAACTCAGCATACCTTTTAGAACTTTTGGATTCTCTAATGCAGGAGTTTTAGCAGAGAACTTACACTTTTCCTATGATACTTTTATAGTACCTTCTTGGGACTAGATGTTGATAGAATTGCCTTAGCTTATCAGAAAAAAAATTGAACAAAATAACTTAGCCCCTTATATGGGTCTTTTTACCACAGTTGCTGTCAATATTTTCCTTGAGGAAACTGTTATAGTATGTTTAAGTCAGTCAATACAAACAACTACTTCGTCGAGGAAAACATTTTGTATTTTACCAAATAAAACCTAAAAATTTGAATAAAAACTCACCCAAAATCTCATGCTCAAATGTCGGGCATTAACTCATTTAGACATTGGTTGTAACCTGGAAATAAAAGAAGAGCATTAGAATATAAATGACAATGCACGGGTACTAAAAATTAGCGAGAAGAGTTTATACCAACAAAAGGGGAATATAAAAGCATTTACACCACAATTCATACATCATACATACTGAAAACATCAACTATTGTAAGGATATAAATCAAAATTGGACCTAAAGAACTTCTGAGGTGGAAACAAATCTTTGTACAACATTCAGTCAGCCAACGCCAAGAAAAAACATTTATCAGACAACTCGATATAGAGTTTGCTAGCTAAATCCACAGTGTAACCTTATACAACACTTTGGGACTAAGGTTATTTTCAGCACACAAAACAAAAACACGGCAGAGTTGAACTCTTTACCTAGTCAAATTTGATACACCGACAGAGTGCAAGAATAAGTGGTTGTAGAAAAATTTGCAAGCAGACTTTAAGCCCCAAGTACTTCAATGACTGTTAAAGTCGAAAACCAGAACCCCAGATAAGTTTTTAAAAGTAGAAGGCACATGGAAAATAAAATCTAAGTTAAATTTACCACATCTGACAACATGATACATATAAACAAAACCAATATCCTTTTGGCCAATAGACAGAGTATCCTTGTAATCTTTTAATGACAAACATATTCTACTAGTTTGTTAGACATTACCCACCCCCACCCCCACCCACCCCAAAAAAGATATTACGTGAAAGACGACTCACACACAAGACAGCAACCGTTACATGCCCTCTAGGATCCATGAAACAAGGAAAAACTAACTTGGCGAAATTTAACATAAATGATAGAACCAATGATGTACCCTGTAATGTCGACAAGCGGTACTAGAAAGTTCGGGGAAGCTTTTTAAGTGATTCTCATAAAAAAATGCTCACCCACTTTTAGACATAACAGACAACCAACACAACAAATGAACCTTTATATTGGAGAAAGTGACTTCATCATCTTTCACAACAAAAGAAAACTCTCTTTCCCATTTTCTGGAATCAGTAAAAACAAATGAAATTTTTTATTTCCCATTGCATTCAGGAGAAACCAGATAATTTTTCTCCAGAGGTTTCACATGCTTTTGAATCTGATAAAAGAAAGATAGCTCTAATAGTGCAATGTAATAAAGAGAGGTAAAATTACTTTTCTTTAAAAGTGAATACGAGGCTAAAGTTCAAGGAACTAAACATCAAAAACTTAACTCGCAGAAATTTCCAGACATCTATCTAGCTTTAGATAAAGCAGACATTAGAAAACCAATCAGAATGCTAAAACTTTTCTCACGCGTAGCAATGCAGCAACTACACTAAAAATAATCTCAGTAAGAAAATTTATTTCTTCAAAAAATCATTCAGGATAAAATTTCAAATCTAATCCTGAGTTCCATTTTAAAGTACCACAAAGTAGCAAAACGCAGCCTACATGAACTAGTTTATCTGGGTCCTTGAGCTCGCTGCACATCATAACCACCCCAAGCACCAGGTGCATGTCCATACTGAGAATAACCTTCAGCACCACCCTGCACCTAAAATACAAAATAAACTAAACTTAGAAAAAAAAGAGTACTAAAAGGAAAAATGCTTCAGATGAACAAGAGCAAAAGATTCTATCCTTCTGCACACTTTTTCATCCCATCAACACCAAATGCACAATAGATAATAACTTACAGGATGAGCAGGGTTCATAGGGTTCACTCCGTAACCAGCAGGATAGTAATTTGCTGCATAACCAGGTTCAGGATTCCCATAGTTTGCATTGTACCCTGCACCTGCAGAAATAAAGATGAATTTCATGAAACTGGTAGAGTACCAGTATGCCAATTCATCCAATAAATTTGAGAAAGACTAAAGCAGCAACAGTGAGAACATAAGCTTACCTTAGAAATTTCAATGTTAGATGTGTGTGTATAAAAACCAAATTAAACGGACGCCAATTGGAGCAATCATATCATATTAATCTCTCAGGGATTTGAACCTCCAATAAAAATCTTTCAAAACCATTTCCCACTATTTTCTTATAAACTAGAAAATAGAAATTAAACAACATTTCTGGAGCAACTTTAATACACTTGAAAGAAGATTGAAGGGACTCAAACCTC
This sequence comes from Nicotiana knightiana, assembly GCA_005239525.1. Classification (NCBI taxonomy): domain Eukaryota; kingdom Viridiplantae; phylum Streptophyta; class Magnoliopsida; order Solanales; family Solanaceae; genus Nicotiana; species Nicotiana knightiana. The sequence goes on along the minus strand of ML418673.1, from coordinate 20,459 downwards.
CGATAAAATTTAATGAATTCTACTGTCCGCTACAGGTAAACATTCTTAGAAATGACCTAATAGGAACCAATAAATCAAACAGACAATAAGAGGGTGTTTGGATTGGCTTTTAAGCTGGTCAAATCAGCTTTTAAGCTTCTTTTTTAGCTTTTTTCAGTGTTTGGCAAAATAAAAAAGTGCTTAAAATGAGTTAAAATCTGCTTAAAACAAGCCAAAAGCAAGAAGCTGGGCAATCCCAGCTTATTGCTTTTTGGCTTAAAAGCTATTTCTGCTAAAAAGCCACTTTTTTCAAGCCAATCCAAACGGGCTCTAAGTTGACTAAATGAACCATAAAGCAAGTTAATACATTAAACAAAAGCACTATTCCTTCACACTTAAGAGTGCTCTCCAGGTCTTATTTTGCATTACTACCTAGCAAATAAGTTCCACTGAGAACCACAAGTTCTTTTGACAAAGCATCGAGGAAAATTCGCGCTTGTCAAAAGCAGATCTTTTGAAGAGCTTTTTCATGTCTGTATTTCACAGTCCTATGATTTCTGGGGGGGAAAAAACCTGGATTCGCAACAGCTGCAGCTGCTCGAGCTCTTTTTTCTGCATTAGCAACCTCAGCTCGAAGTTTTTCAAGCTCTCGAGCCATCGTCAGTAATTTTTTCTCCATAACCTGACCATGCTCATAGTTTTCTGCATATCCCTTCTTCTCGTTCTCAATGGCTGCCCTATAAGTCAAGAGTACAGTAGAAACCATCAATTTGGAAATATTCCACACATAGTAAATTCACTTAAAAGCAAAAGTACCTTGCTCGCTGCAGCTCTTGTTTTAGGCCTTCAATTTCAGTTTTTATTGCTGGAGTTTGCTGTATATCTGCAGTCATTCTGGTAAAATCCTGGGTCATCCTTTGCACCTCTACAGTAAGCTCTTGTCTGGCAGCAGTAAACTCCTTGATATCCGAGCGTACACGCATGAGCTCGGACCTCATACCATCCACTGCTTGGAGATCCATTTCCATCTTAGCAGCCTTTTCATATAGTTCACTCATTTGCACATCACTTTCCATGCGCAAAGAACGGGCATAATGATCAGTCCGCTGTAGTTCATATTGAGCAGCTTCTAATTCCTGCCTTAGTGCTACATGAGTTGCAGCTAACCGCTGGTTATCAGCTAATAAACCTTGAATCTCATCATGCTGAGTAGCCAGGCGTTCCTCAAGAACAGCAGGGTGTGGAGGCATCGATCGCGAGCCCATTCCAAACCGAGACTCTCTCATTTCTTCAAGCAATGCAGGATGAGGCAGTGGTACGCGACCCATAGCAAATGGGGCTTCATGAACTGGCGGAGGCAGTCCACCATGAGGACCACCTTTCATTGGAAGTGGAGGCCCGCGGTTTCGACCAGACATCTTCTTTGTTTTACCTTGTCTTGCTTATGAAGAAATCAAATATGCTCGTTAGAAGAAGGAAACAAACTCAAGCCGAAACATAATGAGAAAACGAGATGATTAACTTACAGAAACCGTGAAGGAATGAGGGGGAGGGGTGGCCAGGAAGGTAGTATATGACTTTCATCCCCACCTCAAGCCGTGGTCATAAAAATCCACAGCGAGGGAGAGAATAGGAATTGAGAAACGAAAGGAAATACTCCCCTAACAGGAGCAGATTTATATAGAGCCAAGGGGCTTCAGCTAAATCCTGTGCTAATAGGGCAAAAATTAATTCTTTGGCCAATATAGTCACAAGATGAGTGTTGCATAGATGCAGATGCTAAGATGGATATGCGATCATACAGATTAGATAAGATTGAAAATGACCACATTCGCCGGAAGGTGCAAGTAGCACGCATTGAGGATAAATGAGATAAGGTCGCTTGAGATGATTTGGTCATGTCCTGTGTCGACCAACAGATGCACCAGTCCGTAGGTGTGAACCTTTGATAAATGAAGGTGTTAAAAAGGGGGAAAAGGTAGACTAAAATCAAATGTAAGGAAGTAGTCTCGAAAGACCTACAATTTCTTGGGATCAATGCAAACTTAGTTAAAGATGGGACATAATGGAAGTAAAAGATCTGTATATGTGATATCTATTAAGGGGGATATGATTTAGTCTTGTTGTTGTTGTTAAGTATATATATTTAACTTAATTTCCACTTTAATTTTTATTTGGTATGATGATGTGGGTTGAGCTTGAATGAAGAATTGAGGACCATATAGCTTACCCCAACTTGTTTGGGACTGTGGCATATATAAACTATTGAATCTGGAAAGTTCTAGTGTTGTGGCAAAGGAGTTCACAAATTGCTTTAGGTCAGGTTTACACCCCAAGTGTGACATGCTAAGTTTTTTTAATCCCCTTGCATAAATTCATGGTTCCGCCATAGCCCGTGAGCAATTGATAAGATTTTCCAACAAATTCAAATGTCCTAGGAGTAATAAAAACTAAATAAAGAAAAAGAGAAACAAAAGTGCAGTTCGATATGTCAATCTGATCAAGAATCATGAAACATGCTTCAAATATTAGAGCACATAGATATAGTTCAAATAGGAGAGCACTGAGCTATGAAATAATATATCCGGAGGGTGATTATAGGATATTAAACTGAACCCTAGAATAAGAACAGCTATAAAATTTGGTAAAATAGAAAACAAAAAGAAATAAAGGACCAGATTAGGAATATGTAAGGAGATTGAAACACCAACCTTGTTACACAGGAGTTGCAAAATACAGGAGCTGCTGCGGAGGAATAGAATGGCGAAAGCCCTTCTTCTCTAAAAAAGAACTGGGTTTGAACCCGGTTTTGCCTATTTTACATTACCTGGTCTTTAGTTTTAAGTATTTTGTTTTGGGATAGGGACAAATTTGTCCTCTACTACCCCCAAATTGAGCAAATTTACCTCATTTTAACTTTTGACCTAATAATATTACCCTCCCCCCTCCTTTTTTTTTTGGTAATGAAGATATTCATAACATAAAGATCAAGAGTCATTGCAAGATGGGATTAGTCTAGGACGCAGAGTGCCTAGCTCGTCCATTTCAAAAGCGGAAACGACAAAAGGGGCAGGGTGAAGTACAACATAGGGCTTGCAAAAGAATTTGAGTTGCTCCTGTTCTTGGCCAAAAGATCTCGACTCCATTTGCTTCCCTAAAGACGTGGGACACCATAGGCTCCCCCACTCTAGTTAGCAACCATCTGCAATCATTAATCAAATTTTGGTATAGACAATAGACAATTATTGTTAGTGAGCATGATGATTAAAATATTGCAGTTTGTTTCAATAATGGCAGGATGTTGTTTTGTAGGGCTATTTTTAAGTCGTGCATAAGTGTTAGGTCTTCCATGTATATATTTGTTGCATGGGGATGGACATGTTAAATCCCATGATCCAGTTATTGTCCCTATTTCGAAACACAGTCCATATGCCCCCCTTTCCCATGTTGCCCAAGCTCGAGCCATCAATGTTTAATTTAAATATGTTCGCCTCTGGCGGCTTCCATTTGATGAAGATAGTTGTCCTCAAGCGTGGCATTTTATTAGAATCCATTAGGAGCTTGAATTCTGTTGTTTTATTCACTATATGCTCTAGTAAGAGTGGATTTTTTTTGTTATTGAAGATATAGTTGTTTCTATGTATCCAAAAATGCCAGAGGGTGAAAGGTATGATGCCTGTCTTGTTTATGAGAATGTTGAAGTTGGATTTTGATTGGGAATGTAGTTTAACCCAGTTGTGCATGGTGAAGTAGTTGTGTGGTTGGTTTGGGTATTTGTACGAGCTGCCCAATTGATCATATAGATTTTGAGTACCAGCAGTTGAAGAACATATGCTCCATATCCGATTCTTCAATTCTACATATATTACAGGTACTAGAGTCAATGATCTTCTATTAAAAAGCATTTTTGATGTTGGGAGTCTGTTATGGACCACCGTCCAAAGGAAAGTTTTGGCTTTGTTGAGCGTATCTAGTTTCCATATCCAAGAGTAATCTACCTGCTCTCCTTCTACTTTGGAATGGTTCACGATGGTTTTGTAGGCTGCTTTGGTGGAGAAGACCCCATTGGATCCCTCTACCCAAGTGAACTTATCTAGAGCTGGCTCAGTTTGTTTTACGTAGATACTAAAGATTTTATTGCGAATATTATCGGGGAGTTCGAAGGATAGTTTGTTAAAATTGAAAGAGCGGACTGATCACGCTCAACTATGTCTTGTAGAAGACTAAGCGGACGTTGCAAATATAATCCTGGGGTATTATGCCCAGAGTCGATCCCTCAGGGAATTGACGTATCAAGCACGCTGTTAAAATACTACTCAACTGTCACCTGATGTTATTTAAATTACTAATACTAANAAATCTAAAATAACTTGCATAATTAAACTACAAAGTAAAGAAGAAAATATGTACAAAGTTGATGTTTTGCCCTTTGATCCACTCTAATCTCGAATCTCTGTGAATCTCCCTGAATCTCCCCTTGTAGTTGTGTTTTAGGAGTCTATTTATAGGTTTAGGGTGAACCCTAACCGTGTAGGAGACTTCTATTTCAATTGGAAAACACTTAAACCCGTCAAAACTCGATTTCTGGCCGACTGGGGACCCAGGCGTTTGGACCCTAACGCCAGGCTAGGGCTGGCGTTTCAGCCCAAACGCCTGGCTAACGCCAGGGTGGGGATGGCGTTTCAGCCCTAACGCCTGGCTAACGCCAGGTAGGGTCAGTGTGTTTGGCTCTGTCGCCCGGCTATCGCCCGGGTGTCTCCTTTCGCGTATCTTTCGACGTATTTGCATCTCTTTAGCTCCGTTTCCATCTCCACTTCACCTACACATGAAATAAACTCCATTAAGCACATAACAAGTGTATTTTTATCATTAAAGCGCATAAAATGTAATGTATATCACATGTTAAACTATGTAATTTAGTCTCGCATCACGGACCTCAAGGATGTTTGAGAGGGGGAGATTTTGGTCATTGGTGGTGAGGGGCCCTTGAATGAGAGATCTAAGGGGGCCTGTGCTATTAATCCAAGAATCTTTCCAGAGATTAATAGATTCTCCATTACCCACTTCCCATTTGATGTTTTTTTCACAAATTTCCCCTCCGATGCTAATGTTTTTCTAAATATGGGAACCTTTTTTTCCCAAGGAACTCCATTTGTTTGAGGGTGAATTGTTGTTGTACTTGCTTTGGAGGACTTTTACCCAGAGTGATTCTTTTTCTTTTACGGACCTCCATGCCAAAGCCACATTAAACGAGTTGTTTTTCTATTTTGATTTGTAGAGACTCAGTCCTCCCTCTTTTTTCCCATTAGTCATAGTGTTACAATTTATTAGGTGGCATTTTCTTTTTCCGGAAGTGCTTCCCATAGGAAGTTTCGTTGGATAGTGCCAATATTTTTGAGTGTGGCTTTTGGGAGACTAAAAATCTGCATAATGTGGTTAGGAATGGCTAGGGTGGCTTTTATTAAGGTAGCTCTGCCCGCTATTTTCAAATGATTTATTTTCCATCCCTTTAGTCTATTATTGTGCCAGTCAATGATATATTGGAAGTCTTTCTTGGAGGGGTTTGAATTCATAATTGGGAACCCCAGGTATTTTCCAACTTCATTTGATGATCTCATGGATAAGCATTTGCTAATGCACTCCTTTTTCCTTGGATTGGTATTGTTGGAAAAGATAACTTTTGATTTTTGGAAGTTAATGGTTTGGCCCGAATGGGTGCAGAACTTATTGAGAGTATCTAATATTGAGTTACAACTTTTTTGGTTGGCCTCTGCCAGCAGGATTAGGTCATCGACAAAGAATAGGTGCGATAACTGGGGCCCTTTGTTTGATATTTTAATGGGGTTCCAGTTGCAGCAATCTATTTCGTGTTGGATGAGTCTAGATAGCATTTCTATGCAGATGATAAAGAGGTAAGGGGATCGGGGGTCTCCCTGTCTGATTCCCGTGGTGGGTCTAAAGAACTCCGTACTGGACCCATTGATCATGATAGAGATAGATGTGGTAGAGATGCAGGACATGATTAGATTTATAAGGTCATTGGGGAAGTTTAGAGATGTCAGAGAGAATCTAACGAAGGACCATTCTATTTTGTCGAAAGCTTTTTCGAGGTCTATTTTGATCATCATTTTCCCTTTTTCCCCCTTAGTTCTTTTAAAGTAATTCATTATTTTGTTGACAATGACAGCATTGTCTAATGCCCTTCTCCCTCTTAGGAAGCTTGTTTGAGTGGGATGTATGATCTTTGGGAGAAGGGGTTTTATTCTATTAACGATTATTTTGTGACAGTCTTGTATATGGTGTTACAAAGACTGATAGGTCTAAATTACTTAATAGTTTCTACATTTTGACATTTTGGGATTAAGAAAATGTAGGTTTTATTCATTTCTTCAACCATTTTTTTACTCCTAAATATATCCTTGCAAAAGTCTATTAAGGAGTTTTTCGTTTCATTCCAAAATTTTTGGTAGAATAAAGGGTGAAGTCCTTTTGGGCCCTGAGCTTTATAGGATTTGAAAGAAAATATAACTTGTTTAATTTCACAGATGGTGGGATCTAGGCTTAGGTTCCACAGGTCAGCACTATCTAGGGTAGCATTATAGGATATTGGGGGACTTTTTAAGTAAGTCGTGACTGGTGAATAATTTACCGAAGAAGTCAGTAATTAAAGGAATGATCTCTTTTTGCTCGTAATACCAGTTTCCTCCTTCATCTCTAAGGCTAAGGATTCTAAATTTTCGCCTACGTTGCATGGTAGTGATATGGAAAAATCTTGTATTGGTGTCACCTTCGTTTAGCCACTGAATTCTTGATTTGAGTTTCCAAAATTCTTCTTCTAATTTTAAAAGCCCGTTAAGGTCTTCTAGTAGGGAATTTTCGAGGTCCATTAGGAATTGGCTAGTAGTGTATTTGGAGGAGTTTTGGATTCCTTTGAGTCTTGCTAGGATGATATTTTTTTGTGGAAGATATTACCAAAGGTATTAACATTTCATTTTATAACGTCCTTTGTAAAATTATCAATGGCCATTAATAAGTTGTTTTGGTTGTTCCAAGTGTCCTGAACTAGTTGTCTGAAGGTGGGGTGGGATAGCCACATTGATTCTATTCTAAACACTCTATTGTTGCGGCCCACATTTTTCCTTAAATCTAGTTTAATGTGGCAATGATCCGAGTATAACCTAGTTAGGTGGGTGACGTGAGCTTCAGGGAACAGGTTTATCCAGTTTGGGTTGGCCATGAATCTGTCCAGCCTCTTCATTATTATAGTTTTTGATTTTTTTCTCTTGTTAGTCCAGGTGAACTTTGCTCTTAAAACCCAAGTCGAGGAGTCCATAGTAGTCAATGCAATTTATAAACTTAGAGACTCTACTATTATTGATAGGTAGCCCGCCGAATTTTTCATTAGCACCCGTTACTTCATTAAAGTCTCCAGTGACTAACCATGGTCCTTTGAAGGAGTTTGCTATTGTTTTTAGGTTATTCCAAAGGATATTTTTTTCTTCTATTAAAAAACTAGCATAAATAACTGTTAAAATCCATTGATGAGGAGAATCCTTTACCTTCACCATGGCGTGTATTTCCTGGTTAGTGCTAGTAACTTGGTCCACCATCACCTCTACGTCATTCCATATCATGACCATTCCACCGGAGTTGCCTTGAGCTGCGACTTGAGACATTTTTGGGAATCCAAAGTCATCTACAATGGCTTGGTGGTTTTCCAGTTTAGTTTCAAGTAGTGCTACCAGGAAGGGTTTGTTATAATCTAGCATGGACCGAAAAATCCTTCTGAACTCGTCATTACCCCCGCCACTACAGTTCCAAATGATGACTGTCATTGATCTATTTAGGGGTTGGGGTATCTCCACATGCTCCTGCCTTGGGCTTGCTTGAGAAGGTCTCACCCATGCACTGTTGTCTTGGTTCGACCAGTGATGTGCATGCAGTGTGGGGACTATTACTATCCCATACTTGTACATTGCTGGAGGACTTAGGAGTAGTCGAATATTGATTGAGAATTTCCTCAAGTCTTGTGGGCAACGTAAGATGTACCTTTTTTCTTTTTTTTCCTTGAATGCCAGTGTCTTTGGGTCCCTTATCATGTCGTACTCCACTCGTCTTGTTGTCGATGATCCTTCATATTTTTCCCTCTCTTCCATCAGTGTTGGAGATGGCGAGTGTGCACTTGTTACTGCTGCTACAATTGGTTTCAGGCTGATACTCGCACGGGTAGGGTTTGGTCTTATCACTGTGTTGTTTGCTGCATTGGTTTGGATATGTGCAGGTGTTTGATGGTGGGGGTGGTTGCTTGGTTTTGGTGCATGGGGTCGTGAAAAAGGGGTATGTTTATGCTTAGACTTATCGGGGCTGAAGAGACCATAATTTTTTGCCTGCTCCAAGGTGATGGATGGGTTCCCATGGGGGGGGG
>ML418673.1:0-11478 GCA_005239525.1 Nicotiana knightiana | reverse complement strand
GGGGGGGGGGGGGGGGTTGTTGGTGGTTGTGGGGTTCTGATTGTTGAACATGGCCAACCATGAGTGATTTTTTATGTTTTCCATCCCTATTCTCAGTCCCTCTATCACTATATGTGCTAGGTAGCTTGGATCCTCTAGTTGAATTATTATGTCTTGTCCATCTAGTTGTAAGTCATGTTCAGCAAGTACCTCGTCAGTCCATGCTCTAGCCATGATTGTGGGGTATGGTTCATTGGTAGTGGAGGTGTGGTGTAGATTATTGGCTGTGGTGGATTCATGGTTAGGTATGGTGCATGGAGGTTTGATCTTTGCTGTTCTCTCATCCAAACATTTCTCCTGATCCTTTGGTGTCTCCTGCAGTTGTAGTTTGTTGGAAATCTGGTCATGGTGTTGTGTTCCCTTGCTTTGTTGGTTATTGTTTTTATCTTTGTGCGAAGGGATCTCTTTTGGGTTTTTTGTAATAGGGTTCAAGGGTTGGAATGGTTGTGTGATGTTCATGTCCGACATGACTAGGTCTTGGCCAGTTTGAGGACTTGAGATGATGGCCTCAAGGGTTTTGGTTGGGATAAGGTTTGACAGTCTTCAGAATCGATGGTTGATTTTTTTTGGGGGGGTTTTTTTTTTTAATTTTATTATTATGATCTAATTATGAATATAGTGTACTTATTATTATTTTCAATATTGTTAACTTGTTCAACTAATTTCGATAGAATTTGCATGAATTTAATTGCTTAATTTATATATAAGACATAATTAGTGATAAATTAGTAGAAAGGGATTTTGTTAAATAATTTTTATGTGTAATTCTTGATAAATTAAATATTTAAAATAATTGAAGGTATTTTGGTAAACTTATCAGTTACAGTACAGTACGATACCATCAAACCAAACAACAAAATGTTATTTAACAACAACAACATACAATCTACCCAAACATTGTATTCATAAAACGATACGATACAATACAATGCAGTACAATATGATACATTATAAAATGATGGGGAACAATGATTCAAACAACGTGTTAAAGAATCCTAATCTAAAATTACATTAATTACGGTAGAAAAATATAATGCTAAAACCTAAAGTGACATAAATTGTTGGGCAATTTAATTTTGGTTTTCTCAAAATACCTTTTTGTATTAAAACTAAGAATTTATCCAACATAAAAGGTAATTACAAAGGATAAAAAAGGCGAAGAATATTTCGTTAAGGGAATTGCTTTTAATATATATGAAAAGAGAAATAAAATAATTATATGATGCCTAGTGGCATAACCATACGATGATAAATGTAGAGTTTTTAGACAAAGCTCCAACAAAGTGGGAGTTTTAAAATTATTTTAAAATAAAAAAATAAAAAAATTCAATTCAAATTTGGGAGTAGTTTCTTCCTAATATGATAGTCTATATCCAAGTGTAACAACAAAAATTTAACAAGTGTCACATTTTAGGACAAACCTTCTACAAAATTGGAGACTCAAGAATTCATTTTTTTTAAAAAGAAAAAAGAAAAAAGAAAAAAAAAAGAGATAAAGAAATTAACTACCTAAAATTAACTACTCAAACATGCGTGAGTGTTGGTTTACATTAGTTAAAATCTTTGTTTCTTATTCATTATAATTCAGAAAATATTATTGAAAATAATAGAATAAAATTTAAAATTTAAAAATATTTTAGGAGTAATAAAATATATATCTTCTATTATTACAAAAATAAAATAGCAGACAAAAATATTAAATAAAGTAATATGCTAATAATTTTTTTTATTAGCAATATAATAATACTAAAAATTGAATTGTATAATAAAAAAATATACATAATAAAAAAGTTATTTGATGATTGTATAAGTTCCTTCAATGAACATCACTCATCTGCCAAAAACTCACTTAGACCATAATCCTAACCTCGTACCCTTAGGTATAATATAAACAATAATTTGGAGAAACCATTTAAAATGGAGATTGTTTGGTTCTCTCATCCGAACTTCACTAATATTGTCCAGACCCTATTGAGGGCACAAAATTCTTTAGATACACTGTTCTAAACTAAAATAAATAAATACTTTTGGTAGTATTTTCGATGAAAAAAAGGAAAATCCTAAAACGGCTAGAGGGTATCCAAAATTCTCCTAAGTATTCGTCTAGTAGCTTCCTTTGTAGCCTTGAAGAGTCCTTAATTGTCGAGTATAACGACATACTAAAACTGGAAAGAGGACTATTAAAAATTAAGATCAAGAATAAGTTGGCTAAATGATGGTGATGCGAACAGTTGATATTTTCACATCAAGGCTACAAATAGAAGAAGGAGAAATAATATTGTCTATTTCAAAGATGATAATAGAACCTGGTTGGATGATCAAACTGCCATAATGAATCATACAACTAATTATTTTAGAAACCTTTTCACAACATCCTACGACAACTCAAACTAGTCACACATTAAAAATGACATCCAAGATTTTCATTCAATTGACATGTCAAGCTTTGATAATCCTCTTAGGAATCATGAAATTAGGAAGATTGTGTTCTCTTTCAATCCATACAAAGCTCCAGAGCCAGACGGGCTATACCCTTTCTTCTTTCAAAAATATTGGCACATAGCGGCAGCAAAATTATTAATCTTTGCCAAAACGTCTTCCAAACAAAAAAAAAATCCCCCAAGACATAAAATGACACATACTTATGTCTAATTCCCAAAATTGATAATGCTAATAATTTAAAAACTTTATACCTATAAGTCTTTGCCATAGCATTTACAAGATTATTACTAAAATAATAGCAAATCATATCAAGCGCTTCCTAAATCTTCTAATTAGTCAAGAACATGCTAGTTTCTTAAAAAATAGGAGGGCTAGTGATAATAGCATTATTGTCCAAGAAATCATTAGGAAGTGAAATACATCCAAGGGCAAGTCCATTTTTGTTCTTAAAATTGATCTAGAAAAAGCATTCGACAAGCTAGAATGGTCCTTCATCTATAGAACTTTTGTCACGACCCAACCTATGGGTCGCGACGGGCACCCGGTACCTTACTCAACCGAGTACCAACATAATATATCTTTATTATCATACTATCACGGGTAAATGTACCAAAATGGTCATCATGACATAATCGAAATAAAACATAAGGGAATGCTAGACATAGGATGACCTAACATGATATAGAAACTTATACATGTGACATACGCGCCTATAAGGCTGACATGACCATTTGTAAACNGGGGAGGGGTCAATTTTCATGGTATTGCCTGGTTTGGACGAGCTAGGGTTATAGCTAGTGGATCTTTCCTTGGGCTCTAGGTTTTTCGTGTGTGGACCGTTGGTTATTAGGGTTGTGACAACATTAGTACTAATCCTAATTGATTTAGGTTTTTGGTTACTGAATATGGGCATTAAATGTTTGGCAGTAAGGGTGACCATTGATGGGCTTGGGTCTATTACCATCGATTGTTTGTTATTTGGATGGTTGGGGGTTTCCTAGGTCTTCTAGGTTTAGGCTAGAGCCGTTATTTGATGAGGGAGGTTGGGTATTATCCACTTTGTTAGGAGGATTATGCAAGTTACTTAATTCCTTAGTGGTCTTGCGCCCAAAGTCTTGTTTTAGAGGTTGACCTAGTTTAATATCCATTGGTCTACGGGGGTTGTCCATTGATGCCTTGTCGTTGGGTTTTGTTTCCTGGATAGGTTTCCCTAATGATTACCTATGGTTATCCCTTGTATGGTTTTGTATTTTATTTGATTTTTTTGGTGTGTGACAATCGTCCATTGGTCAATCTCTTGGGTTAGGGACTCAATTTTCTTAGTTTTTCCATTGTTGTTGGTGGTTCTAGGTTCTGCTGTTGGAGAAATCGCATTAGGACAGTTCCTTAGGGTATGGCCAAGCCTACCACATGATTCACACAGTAAGTTGAAGCCCTCGTAGGCTATTTTTTGGTAATGGTTTCCGATGATAATGTGAGTTTTTAGGGGCTTTTCTATGGGTGTCAGGATGTATACCCTTGCATATTTATCATGTGTGGTTGATGATGTGCATGCATCGATCCGTAGAAGTTTTCCTAGTTTGTTTCCTATTTTTTGAAGGATCTCATAGTCGTAGAATTCCGTCGGAAGCTCTGGAAGCCTAGCCCAAATGGCTGAGTAGGTTAGGGATGCCTCCGAAACTATGAATCTAGATTCCCATTTTCTTACTGTGAGGAATTGGTTTCCAATGAACCAAGGGCCCCCGTGTAGTGCTTTGTCATAATTTTCTTGCTTGTTGAACTTAATGAGGTAGTAGTCATGGCCAAGGTCAATCAATGTTAACGGTTCAATAGGCCTCCAAATTGCTTGTATTTTTTGTTGGAGGAATTGGTATGTTACTTTTCTGCCGAAATTTTTTAATATTAAGGAGTTTTCCCAGTTTTTGTAGATTCTTTCCTTGTCTTCCGATATTATGGGAATAAAGTTGTCCGAGTCGTGATGGTTTTCAGACTCATCCGATAAATCAAAACATGTGATATATTTCTGGACCTCTATTTGGTTTCTGGTTTGGTTGGTTTGAAGGTTGGCTTGTAATTTGTTTAGAAAGGATATTCTTTCCCCTTCTTGTTCGTCTTTTTTCTATGGTTTTGGTTTGGTCTCCTGTTGTGGGCATGTTTGTGTTTTGGTTAGGGGTGATTTTTTCCGGTTGGTTGTCTTTTTCTCCCTCAAGGTTTTCCATCTCAGTGTCAGTCATGGCGTAGGGTAGGAATCTGGGGTCATCTTGTTGGGGGTGTGGGCTCTTTTTGTGCTAGCATGAGTGTAGTAGTCTCTGCTTGTTGACCTGCTGATAGTGAGGGCTGTTAAGTTAGCTATCAATGGTTGAGAGGTATTGGTCTCTCTAAGAGTTTTAGAGAGAAGCACTCATTAAGCTAACCCATAGTGGCCAGTCGGTGATTTGGTAGAATATAATACTACCTGTCATCAGAGAATTGTCTCTTTTTTTGTTCTTGATTTGATCAGATAATTTTAAATCTATATCTATATATTATTAGAAGCTAAAGAAAAATGCATCACATTAAATCAAGTGGCAACCTAGAAAAAGTCACATCGCATAATTATTTATTTAGTTAAAAATTAACTAGTGATTAGTGTTTTTGAATTTAAATATCTATATAATTCAAATATAAGAAAAAAACAAAAAACTACCAATTTAAACTAGGGAGTAGTTTCTTCCTAATATATATATATATATATATATATATATATATATATATATATATATGAAAAGAGAAATAAAATAATTATATGATGCCTAGTGGCATAACCATACGATGATAAATGTAGAGTTTTTAGACAAAGCTCCAACAAAGTGGGAGTTTTAAAATTATTTTAAAATAAAAAAATAAAAAAATTCAATTCAAATTTGGGAGTAGTTTCTTCCTAATATGATAGTCTATATCCAAGTGTAACAACAAAAATTTAACAAGTGTCACATTTTAGGACAAACCTTCTACAAAATTGGAGACTCAAGAATTCATTTTTTTTAAAAAGAAAAAAGAAAAAAGAAAAAAAAAAGAGATAAAGAAATTAACTACCTAAAATTAACTACTCAAACATGCGTGAGTGTTGGTTTACATTAGTTAAAATCTTTGTTTCTTATTCATTATAATTCAGAAAATATTATTGAAAATAATAGAATAAAATTTAAAATTTAAAAATATTTTAGGAGTAATAAAATATATATCTTCTATTATTACAAAAATAAAATAGCAGACAAAAATATTAAATAAAGTAATATGCTAATAATTTTTTTTATTAGCAATATAATAATACTAAAAATTGAATTGTATAATAAAAAAATATACATAATAAAAAAGTTATTTGATGATTGTATAAGTTCCTTCAATGAACATCACTCATCTGCCAAAAACTCACTTAGACCATAATCCTAACCTCGTACCCTTAGGTATAATATAAACAATAATTTGGAGAAACCATTTAAAATGGAGATTGTTTGGTTCTCTCATCCGAACTTCACTAATATTGTCCAGACCCTATTGAGGGCACAAAATTCTTTAGATACACTGTTCTAAACTAAAATAAATAAATACTTTTGGTAGTATTTTCGATGAAAAAAAGGAAAATCCTAAAACGGCTAGAGGGTATCCAAAATTCTCCTAAGTATTCGTCTAGTAGCTTCCTTTGTAGCCTTGAAGAGTCCTTAATTGTCGAGTATAACGACATACTAAAACTGGAAAGAGGACTATTAAAAATTAAGATCAAGAATAAGTTGGCTAAATGATGGTGATGCGAACAGTTGATATTTTCACATCAAGGCTACAAATAGAAGAAGGAGAAATAATATTGTCTATTTCAAAGATGATAATAGAACCTGGTTGGATGATCAAACTGCCATAATGAATCATACAACTAATTATTTTAGAAACCTTTTCACAACATCCTACGACAACTCAAACTAGTCACACATTAAAAATGACATCCAAGATTTTCATTCAATTGACATGTCAAGCTTTGATAATCCTCTTAGGAATCATGAAATTAGGAAGATTGTGTTCTCTTTCAATCCATACAAAGCTCCAGAGCCAGACGGGCTATACCCTTTCTTCTTTCAAAAATATTGGCACATAGCGGCAGCAAAATTATTAATCTTTGCCAAAACGTCTTCCAAACAAAAAAAAAATCCCCCAAGACATAAAATGACACATACTTATGTCTAATTCCCAAAATTGATAATGCTAATAATTTAAAAACTTTATACCTATAAGTCTTTGCCATAGCATTTACAAGATTATTACTAAAATAATAGCAAATCATATCAAGCGCTTCCTAAATCTTCTAATTAGTCAAGAACATGCTAGTTTCTTAAAAAATAGGAGGGCTAGTGATAATAGCATTATTGTCCAAGAAATCATTAGGAAGTGAAATACATCCAAGGGCAAGTCCATTTTTGTTCTTAAAATTGATCTAGAAAAAGCATTCGACAAGCTAGAATGGTCCTTCATCTATAGAACTTTTGTCACGACCCAACCTATGGGTCGCGACGGGCACCCGGTACCTTACTCAACCGAGTACCAACATAATATATCTTTATTATCATACTATCACGGGTAAATGTACCAAAATGGTCATCATGACATAATCGAAATAAAACATAAGGGAATGCTAGACATAGGATGACCTAACATGATATAGAAACTTATACATGTGACATACGCGCCTATAAGGCTGACATGACCATTTGTAAACTCAAAATATAGGCCGACAAGGCCATACAAGTATCCATATACCTGACATTTGTCTACAAGCCTCCAAGAGTACATAAACATCAAAAAGGTCAGGACAGGGCCCTGCCATACCAGTCAATGCATGTCCCAATCATACTGATCAAATAGGAAACTCCGGAGCAAGTGGAGTGCAACAACACCTTCCGCTGAGTTGATAGCCTACTAGGAGGACTGTTAACCTATCTATCGGAACCTGCGGGCATGAAACGCAGCGTCCCCAAGCAAAAGGGAAGTCAATACGAATAAAGTATTGAGTATGTAAGGCAAAAAAGCATAACTAAGAATAATAATGTAAAGAGAGATGTAGGAGATACAACCTGTAGCATCTGACTGCCTCTGAGAGATAGTGACATGAAATGCGTGATACATATATATACATAATATTTTAAAAACATCTGCCTCTGTGGGCATCATCATCATCATATCATACCCGACCTCGAAGAGTACTCGGTAAAAACATTACACGGCCATCATAAGGCTCGGTAGAATCGTACCCGACCACGTGGAGCTCAGTAAACCCAACTGATCAGTGGTTGCACAATAGGTGCCGTACCCGGCGGACTATAGCGCGGCTCGGTAGAGTAAAATAGATACTATATGTAATGCATGGTGGACTCATGGAATCACGCTCTAACCCTTTCGAAGTGACGTAAGGTAGTTGCACCTTCGATTAACATTATGGACATCATACCATCAATATGAACTTCACTATGACTCAAGGATCATACATACTTTCTTAGAATAACTTTGTAAGGAAAGAACAACATGGACAACCTTAGTATCTAGGAGTAGATTCATTATGAAATAACATATCGTTTACGTTCGTTTCACTTTAGATCCTACCAAAAGAATGAAGGAAGTGCCTTAACATACCTTATCACAATCTTTCCACTCGCCAAGTTGAACTCGCCTCTTCGCACCTTAATCTACAACAAATATAATAATACTATCATTAAGTTACAAAAGATACAACTATTGCACAACGAACGACAAACTTATTTTGTATAAAACGGGCAGCATCTCCCTGATTATCCTTACTTCCTCCAAATTCAAGATAATACCAACAACACAAAAACACAACAACAACAACATATATACATAATTTTTAGACTTATATATACCACAAAATACTACAAAACATCCCAACACACCACAATCTCTTTATACACAAAACGACCACCGTAGTAGTGTCAAACGACCCGGAAATGTTATGATGAACGACCAGACCACCACCCTAAATCTATATGGTGTTTATACACACCCTTCCTCCTCCAAAACTCCACAAAACAGTAGTGAAATATGCATCTCAACAGTAACACCAAAGAGTCCACAAAACAGTCCGTTACAAGTCAAATAACTCGAACTCACACCGTCCCGTGAGTTCTAACTATTAGGAAACATATTTATAAACCATTAATTGATATTTAAAAAATTAAATACAGATATTACACGTTTCTTAACTATGAAGTACCTTCCAAAACTCTAACTACAAAGAAAAAAGAGAGGCGGTATAATGACACTTACGTCGTAGGGATCATTTTGATGTTATCGCTTCTCGATTTCATGCCCGAGATGATAATCTTCTTTGGAACCCCATAAGATATCTCAAGGATATATTTATTGGTGTTCTCTGGTCTTGTTGTACTGAAAATGAAGAGAATGCCGACCTAAGACTTATATATATCAACTTTGGAAAAGTCAAAGAGGTGCTAGCTTGGCACCCTAGCATTGGCCCATCTTCCGATGCTTATATCTTTTTATACGGATGTCGTATGAACGAACAGTTAAGAGTATTGGAAACTAAATTACAAGACCTTCAGTTTGGTATATAATATGTCCCAATAAAACCTCATATAAAACAAGAAAAATATTGCTCAAAAAGCTTTAGTGAACCACCTACTTGTCACTTATGATGTCTGCGCAGTCTCGCAAAACTACAATTATCTCTCTACTCCAATGTCGTATCAAAAAACGGTTAAATGAATTAGAAACTAGACTTGTGGATATTAAATTTGGTAGCTAGATAATACCCTAATTCCAAGTATATTGGGATAAAAGCTCATCTACGTTTGACTTAATTTTCAACATATTTGTGAATGTAACTTGTGATGATCTTTGCCAACTTTTGTTCCACAAGTTGCTTGACTTCAAAACGTAGCACACGACTATCATACGATGAAAATAAATCATAGCATAACCTCCTTATCATGTAATTAACCATAGTATCACACTAAAGTACATGTTATAACATTCCAGATGTGTCGACTTTCAACGAACTTATTTTCTTCAATTTGTTTAGCTTCTAAGCCTTCCAACCCTCTTGGTACTTGCAGTCCATGAACTTAAATATTTGTAACCTCTAAGTTAACATGATTAACTTACTTTATGTACTTTCAAAGACGATCTCATTTCCGAGCTTAAATAAACTGACTTACAACGTACTCTCACGTACAAAATTATGGGTTGTAACAACTTTAAAGGGAAATTTTCACAAACCACTATTGTTTAGTGGTTATTAGCTAGTTGTAGCTACCATTTACTATATTACTTCCTATAGCTATGTTTTCAGATTTTTTAGAGTGTATTCGATGTATTTAAGCTACTGTATTCATGAATACAATAGCATTTTTCAGCGTGAAATAGGGGATTACAGCTAGACAGATTATTGTATTCGATTGTATTCATGGCGTTAAACAGGGAATTATATCTAGATAGATTATTGTATTCACGTCACAATTCATAGTCTATTCAGCTGTTTTTAAATGGAATATATACATCTGAATACATAAATTATATTAGTTAAAAAATTATATGTATACATTCATGGAATATAGCAAGACAGTGAATACAACGAAATACATGGAATACAACGAGATACACTGAAATACAATTAAAAATAATGAATACAATGAAATACATGGAAATACAACGAGATACATTGAAATACACTTAAAAAAAAGGTAACATAATCTTTAATTTGCTTAGCCCCAAACTCCGTCGTCTTTGTTCAAGAACAACCCTAATGTCGTCTCGTGGAGTGAGGCAATCACTGTCTTCAGAACTTTTGTGATTGGTGATATCAAGCAATATCTTTGGCACTTTACCAATAGATTTGGGATGATACCTGCTTCTGACTTTTGGAGGTGGAGTAATCATAGAATTCTTGTGCTCAAGTTGAGCTCCTGATATAGATTCAGAAGTATCAAGAACAGTATGGTCCTGGGGTAGAAGCCTCTCAAGTTGTTCGCCTTCACTTTCTCTCAAGCGAGCTCTTGTTTTTTCAATAGCCCTGACAATAGAAGTGATGTCACACAGAGGAGTTCTTGGATACCAAGAAGGAAGAACACTGCGACGCCCGCGCCATCGTCCCCGGCCTCCTTGCGAAATGTTCTGACTACCAATCGCCCTAGCCGGAGTTCTACGCGAGTTTTTCCCACGACCGCCACCATCTCGGCTGCCCAAAAAAACTCTACTTCTGATGCTTTGCCGGAGAGAGGGAGAAAATATATGGGGCAGGGGATACGAGAAATTTGAGGGGAAAGAGAAAAATAATACAAAGCTTAAATTATGGCTTAAGGGTAGGAGGTTACCATAAATAGATATTTGGCGATAAGAAATCAAAAGGTAGCTATGAAATATAATTTTTTAAAAAGGTATTTATTTAAAATAAATAAGGTATCAACCTTTGCTATAAGAGGTAAAAATACCAACTTTAAATATCTTCAAATTCCCTCCAAGCCTTATCTCCCTTATCTTATATTGCATTAATACTAGTAATATCTCTATTCTTGTTAATGGAAACAAATCGGAAATTTTTTATCTATCAAGAGAAATTAGACAGGGAGACCATATGTCCCCTTATCTCTTTATCTTTTATATGGATATTGATGCGAGACTAAAATGCATAGTTTAATATGTAATATACCTTACATTTGAGGTGCGATAATGATAAAAATACACTTTTTATGTGCTTAATGGAGTTTATTTCATGTGTAGGTGAATTGGAGATGGAAACAGAGCTAAAGGGATGCAAATATGTCGAAAAATACGCGAAAGGAGACACCCGGGCAATAGCCGGGCGACAGAGCCCTACAACCTGACCCTACCTGGCGTTAGCCAGGCGTTAGGGATGAAACGCCAGCCCCACCCTGGCGTTAGGGCTAAAATGCCAGCCCTAGCCTGGCGTTAGCCAGGCCTTTGGGTCCAAACGCC
>ML418670.1:0-13954 GCA_005239525.1 Nicotiana knightiana | reverse complement strand
TTGTGGTTGAAGTTGTGGTTTATCGGAATATCTTTCTGTATACGGCCGAAATCGGAGGAGTCCAATTTCGAGGTCTATGGTGCACCGAGCCCGGACTCAAAGGATTTGAGGTAAAGTTCGAATCGATCCCGGAGCATACACTTCGAAAAGGTACGTCGAGGACCCATCGTGGCTTACCTCGAAGCAGTGTAAAATCAATGATCGTCATGAAAATGCATAGTTATTGGTGATTGTCGACTTGCCTAGTATTATGATAGGCGCCATCACGACATATGAGATTTTGGGTTGTGACAGTCATCTCGGATCACATTCACTTCGGAGACTTGAGGTGGATCCGCTGGTATTCGTAGACCTTGAAGTCCCCGTCCATTTTCTACTTTTACTGTTTGTCTCTTTCGAAAAGTTGTATTTATTTCAGACTATGTTTGTAGACTTCTAGTTGCTCATGTTCTCGTGACTCTGGATTTATGGGAGTAGTTAGTATTATGTTGTTTATATTCGCACTGTGTTACATGATTATTTGTAAGACTTAACCTATAATCCGTGCAATTTGAAAAGCAAAATTTTGGGAATTTCGTATATGTTTCAAACAATAAAATGATGAGATTTGAGAGTTGAATTAGACTCGGGTTTGAAAATAGAACACATATATGGACTCGTAGGGTTATTGATAGTCGAGATCTATCCTTGGACTCAGGTTTTGACCGGGTGGTTCGGGGTTGACTTTAGGAAAATTTTGTAAATATCTTAGCTTTATTAATCGAAATTGGTTTCTCTTGCATTGTGTGATGATATTTAGTCATTTTTGGTTAGATTTGAGTTGTGCGGAGGCGAATTTTAAAGGAAAAGCTATTTTTCAATGTTGATTTTGCCTAGTTGACGTAAGTAACTTGCCTAACATTGTGTGAGGGAACTATCCGTCAAGATTAGGTTTAACTGTACTATTTGAATTATGTGGAAGACTTGTACATGAGATGACGAGTGTGTACACGGGCTTATATGTGAAAATTGACCGGTTTAGACTCTTAGGTTACTTATACGCATTTTAATGTAGTTTTTATCACATGTTATCTCTTTCATTGTTGACTTATTCTCATGCATCTAGTCGTAGTTGTTATTACATGCTATGTCTTTATTGTTGAGTCATTCTCATGCATTTAGTCGTAGTTGTTATTACATGATATCTCTTTCATTATTGGAGTTTTCTCATGCATTTAGTTGTAGTTGATATTATATTCTATCTCCTTTATTGTTGAGTTTATGTTATGCATTTTAATTGAAGTTGTAGTATTGAGAGCTATTAACATGTTTTGTGGTTGAAGTTGTGGTTTATCGGAATATCTTTCTGTATACGGCCGAAATCGGAGAGGTCTATGGTGCACCGAGCCCGGGCTCAAAGGATTTGAGTTAAAGTTCGAATCGATCCCGGAGCATACACTGCGAAAAGGTACGTCGAGGACCCATCGTGGCTTACCTCGAAGCAGTGTAAAATCAATGATCGTCATGAAAATGCGGGAAATTCCCAAGGGCACGTGATTAGAGCTGATAAGGTCTGCCAGAGATAGTACAACTTCATACTAAACCGTTATACAGCTACACCAATAGTATTCTTTGTCATAATTAGACATGTACCATATTAGGATTTCCCCCTCCTATATAAAGGGGACTCCAATCATTTGTAATGACATGAAATTCACTGCTATAAAATATTCTACTCTGCTTTTCTCATTTACTGTGCTCAAGTTTATTCTTCAACCTTATTGTTCTTCATTTGTTGTTCATACTTTATTGCCCCTAAGCTAGTCTCGAGGCCCTGGAATCACCAAGCCCGAGGCCCTCATTCCTTTAGCAACATTAGTTTGGCTATAACATTCTCCTCACTTACACTTATCATTTCTTGATTATCTACTAGTATTAAAATAATTCACGTATTTTTAGAACCACAAATCAAGTATAATTGTTAAAACCATTTTCTAGGTAAACAATTTGGCGCCCACCGTGGGGCTAAAGATACTAGCGATTATTTTGGTGCTAGTTTCCTGATAACACAAGTTATTCTTCACACTTTTTCTTGTCCAAAGATTCTTTGATTCAGGTTAAGGCATGTCTAACTCAGTAAACTCAACTGTAAACGACGGTCTTGGTTTCCATGGAGAAAATAGTGCAACAGCTCCAAGGGCTAGCGTGCGCCGCTAAACCCTAGGGTAGCACCAACACCAAAACCTGTCGACGCAGGTTCACATATTGCTTTGCACGTCGATTTGGGTACTGATATTGAAGGAAGTATACGTGGAGGGGACCAACCTGACGCACAAGGGACACATGCTCGATAAGAAAGAGAAGTTAGTCTACAAGTAATCTTTGAAATATTTCAAGCACAACAAATTGCTATCGCTCAATTGCAGAGTCAGCAAAAGACTCCGAGCACAGCAGGACCGGAAATAGCCCCCGAGTTGAGCCAGCACCAAAAAGATCGAGCAATAATGGATCAGGAACTGACCCCACCATCATGAAGATGCTCGAGAAACTCACTAAAAGGGTCGAGTCAGGAGTAAAGAAGATAGAGTATAACAACCAGAAAGTAGAAACCTACAATTCGAGAGTCGACCAAATCCCGAGAGCACCCTCGATTTTGAAGGGAGTGGATTCGAGGAAGTTCATGCAGAAGCCATTCCCACCAAGTGCGGCTCCGAAACCCATTCCGAAGAAGTTCAGGATACCCGACATCACAAAGTACAATGGGACCACAGATCCCAACGAGCATATTACCACATATACTTGTGGTATAAAAGGAAATGATTTAAAGGACAATGAAATCAAGTCTGTCCTGTTGAAGAAATTTGGAGAAACCTTATCCAAGGGGGCCATGATGTGGTATCATAACCTACCCCCGAATTTGATATATTCGTTTGTCATGTTGGCAGACTCATTTGTAAAGGCGCATGTTAGTACAATAAAAGTTGCTAGAAGGGAGTCTGATGTGTTCAAAATCAAACAACGAGAGAACGAGATGCTTAGGGAGTTCGTATCTCGTTTCCAAATGGAGTGAATGGAATTACCACCAATCTCCGATGACTGGGCAGTGCAAGCCTTCACTCAGAGCATGAATGAACGAAGCTCGATAGCTTCGAAGCAGCTAAAACAAAATTTGATCGAGTATCTTGCTGTAACTTGCACGGATGTGCACAACATGTATCAATCAAAAATCAGTCGAGGACGACCAATTGGAAGCCCCCTTGGGCTTAGTATATCCAAGCAGGCTATTAGCAAACGAATCAAGGAACGCAGAAAGGAAGCCGAGACTGAACAAGGAAAAATACCAACCCTATGTCAAAGACCGAAGAAACGCTTCGAGGTGTAATATACCTCGAAATGATCGAAGGGCAGATCGAGGACAAAGTTCCCGGGGACTCATGAGCAAAACCGGGTTCCATAGGCATACGGTGCCGTTGGAGGGACCCCGATTGTTAGAGTACAATTTCAACATCGATGCCTCAGACATCGTATCAGCCATAGGACAGATCAGAGATACCAGGTGGACAACACCCATACAATCAGATCCTTCCCAGAGGAATCCCAACTTAATGTGCAAATAACATGGCACTCACGGTCATAGGACCGAAGATTGCAGACAGCTTCGAGAGGAGCTAGCCCGTTTGTTCAATGAAGGGAACCTTCGAGAGTTCCTCAGCACCGAGCCAAGAACCATTTTTGATAAAGAGATGCAAATAGGAAGAATGAGCAAGAGGAGCCGCAACATGTCATTCATATGATCATCGGAGGAATCGTGTCACGCCCCAAAACCGAGGGACGAGATCGGCGCCTAACTGGAGGAACCCGGTCAAGCGGACCTGGATTGCCTTTCCTACCCAACGCATTTCCCAGTGTTCATAATGTACATTTTTAAGTGAAACATCAAAATAGAATCAAAGCATGCATTTACAACATAAGTCAAATTTCCTCTTTTAACATTTTCAACATTTAATCTTCCCAAAACATACATTCTAAAATACAACACTCCCGATAAGGGATCATGATTAAAAATGAGTTTGAAAAATACCCCAAATACATATATACAACCCATATAATGTCTACGGAGCCTCTAAAGATATGAAGAAAAGTATATAAACTTGCCGGCAACAAGGCCCCGACTATACCTTAGCAGAACAAAATATACAAAACAAGAAGGCATAGACCACGCACGACCCCGAAAGGAAGTGGGGCTCACCAGAACTGCTGAGGAGATGAAAGGAAGGAACCACTATCGGCGGACCGAGCTACCTGCTATAGAATCACCTACATCCATATAAAAGATGTAGCACCCCCGGAAAAAGGGACGTTAGTACCATGGAATAGTACTAATATGTCTGAACAAGCTTTACTCTAAGTAAAATCAAACAATACACAGATATGAGGCAGTCAAAGGAACCAAACAAATACTGCACAAAGATATAGAAAAAACAAATGAGAGTTCCACAGTTTCTTATTTTAATCGTTCTCTTGTTGCGGCGCACAACCCAATCCCACCGGACAACTCACATTCCACCCTTATTCCTTCTGTTGCAGCGTGCAACCCGATCTCACCGGACAACTCACATTCCACCCTTATTCCTTCTGTTGCGGCATGAAACCCGATCCCACCGTACAATTCACATTCCACCCTTATTTCTTCTGTTGCGGCGTGCAACCCGATCCCACCGTACAATTCACATTCCACCCTTATTTTTTCTGTTGCGGCGTGTAACTCGATCCCACCGTACAATTCACATTCCACCCTTATCTCTTTTGTTGTGGTGTGCAACCCGATCCCACCGTACAATTCACATTCGATAACAACATCAACCAATCAATTCAATCACAAGGATTTTCATCATCAAGAATATACATTCATAACAACCAAATAACCATGTGAAATCAAAGCCACAGTAGTCTTTACCAAACAGTGAGTCATATACGGCATACCATCAACATATAGTTCAATTAGATAAATTCCCATTTCCTTTCCATTACTTGCTACACAATATTTAGCACTTAGATACATTCAACAATTTGATCGGCCTTCACTTGCTGACAATTTGGACACCTAGCCACAAAGTCTGCCAATCCCCTCTTCATACCATTCCACCAATAAATCTCCTTCAGATCGTGATACATCTTCGTAGAACCTGGGTGTACGGAATACCTGAAATTGTGAGCCTCTGCCATAACACTCTCCCGAAGATCATCCACATCCGGAACACATAGCCTCCCTTGGCACCACAAAACACCGTCATCATTGTCGAGTGAAAATGATGTAGTCTTGTGATTCAGAATTGCTTCTCTCAACTGTGCTAAAGCTGGATCCCTGAATTGCTTTCCCTTGACTTCCGCTACAAGCAAAGACTCCGCTCCATTACGCACCACGATATTCCCTTCATTTGAGGTCGAAAGACATACCCCCAGACTATCCAACTGATAAACCTCCCGAGCCAAAGGCCTCTGACATGCTTCAAATGAACCAAGCTACACATGGATTTCCGACTAAGAGCGTCGGCTACCACATTCGCCTTTCCTGGATGGTACAAAATATTCATATCATAATCCTTGAGCAATTCTAACCACCTCCACTGCCTTAAGTTCAACTCCTTCTGTTTGAACAAATACTGAAGATTCTTGTGGTCTGTGAACACGTCCACATGGACCCCATAAAGATAATGCCGCCAGATCTTTAATGCAAACACAACCTCCGTGAGCTCAAAATCATGCGTCGGGTAATTCTTTTCGTGATTCTTGAGTTGCCTAGAA
Source organism: Nicotiana knightiana (assembly GCA_005239525.1). Lineage (NCBI taxonomy): Eukaryota > Viridiplantae > Streptophyta > Magnoliopsida > Solanales > Solanaceae > Nicotiana > Nicotiana knightiana. The sequence continues at coordinate 8,170 of ML418670.1, read as the reverse complement.
GCATATGCTATTACCTTACCACATTGCATCAATACACACTCCAAACTAACCCTTGAAGCATCACAATACACCACAAACCCTTCTGAACCTTCTGGTAAGGTCAACACTAGCGCCGAAGTCAACCTTGATTTCAATTCTGGAAAATTCTTTTCGCAAGCATCGGACCACTGAAACTTAACCTCTTTCTGCGTCAGCTTAGTCAATGGGGAGGCGAGGGTAGAGAATCTTTCCACGAACCTCCGATAATATCCAGCCAAACCCAAGAAACTGCGAATCTCTGTCAGGGTCGTTGGTCTAGGCCAAATCCTTTACCGCTGTAATCTTTTGGGGATCAACCCGAATCCCTTCCCTGGAAACAACATGGCGCAAAAAGGTGACTGATTCTATCCAAAACTCACATTTTGAAAACTTTGCATACAGCTGGTGCTGAGGAAGAATCTGCAGAACTGCCCTTTGGTGATTAGCATGATCTTTCTGACTTCGTGAATAAACAAGGATATCGTCAATGAAGACAATCACAAAGGAGTCAAGAAACGGTTTGAAAACCCGATTCATAAGATCCATAAAAGCTGCTAGGGCATTGGTTAGCCCAAAAGACATTACCAGAAATCCAAAGTGCCCATATCGAGTCCTGAAGACAATCTTAGGAATATCCTGCTCCCTGACCTTTAACTGGTGATACCCGGACCACAAATCAACCTTTGAGAAGAACTTAGCACCTTGCAACTGGTCGAACAAATCATCTATCCGAGGCAATGGGTACTTGTTTTTGATGGTGACCTTGTTGAGCTGCCGATAATCAATACACATCCGAAGCGATCCGTACTTCTTTCTGACAAAAAGAACCGGTGCGCCCCAAGGCGACACACTTCGCCGAATGAAACCCTTTTCTAATAGATCTTTCAAGTGTTCTTTTAACTCTCTCAATTCTGCTGGAGCCATTCGGTAGGGTGGAATAGATATTGGCTGCGTATCTGGCAATACATCAATCTCGAAATCGATCTCTCTATTTGGTGGAATCCTAGGAGGCTCGTCCGGAAATACTTCAAGAAATTCATTCACAACAGGCACAAATTCGGGAGCAGGCACCTCTGAAGTGGTGTCCACAACCCGGACCAAATGGTAGATGCACCCTTTTTTGATCATCTTTGAGGACTTAAGGTAGGAAATAAACCTACCTCTTGGCACAACATTATTCCCCTCCCACTCGATAACTGGTTCATTAGGAAACTCGAGCCTCATAATTCTGGTTCGGCAGTCGAGTTTAGCAAAGCACGAATAGAGCTAATCCATACCCATAATTACATCAAAGTCCACCATTTCTAACTCAATAAGATTGGTCGTGGTATCCCGACCATGCACCGTGACAACACAATTCCTATAGACTCGGACGGCCGTAATAGAATCACCAACCGGAGTCGACACAGAGAACGGCTCGTGAAGCTGTTCGGGTTCTGTCCCAAAACATGAAGCAATAAATGGAGTAACATATGACAAAGAAGACCCGAGATCAATAAGAGCATAAACATCATGTGACTGAATAGTCAGAATACCTATGACAACAGCTGGAGAAGCCTCTGCACTTTGGCAAGAGGGCATGCTGAAGACGTAGCGGCTGACGAACTGGATGGCTTAGCAGTACCCCTACCTGTGCCCTGACTGGGTGCACGACAGTCTCGTTGAACATGGCCCCTCACTCCACATCTATAGCATACCGGGATATCCAAGTAACAAGGCTCAGAATGAAACCTCCCACACTTAGGGCATGGGGCCCTCCGCTGCTGCTGGAACCTCCCACCTGGACGACCCGACTGATGGAACCTCCTGCTGTCTGAACCTGGTCCAACGCGACCTCCCTGCTGATAACTGTGCCCTGATAGCGGCACACTGGCTGAGGTCTGAGCATAGGACTGAGATGGCCCTGATGACCCTCTCCCAAGGGCTGATCTCCCTCCGCCAACTGAACTCCCAGGGTTGCCCGCTGACCGGGCCCTACTACTACTCTCCCTCTCCATTCTTATCTTTAATTTCTGAGTCTCCGTAGCCTGGGAAAATCCCACAATCTTCCCGTAGTTCATATCTGAATGCAGAGCAGCTGTAGCAGCTTCATTAATAACCAAGGGACCAAGGCCTGAACAAACCGACGAACTCTAGCCTCCATTGTAGACACCATGTGAACATCATAGTTGGACAAGCGCACTAACTCCATATGATACTCCCACAAGTATGTTGCCTGCTTAAAGACCTCAAACTCTGTAGCACGAGCTGCCATAATCTCGGCAGGCAAGAAATGTCCCACAAAGGCATCCACAAACTCATCCCACCTCGCGGGAGGGCTCCCCTCTCCACGGGAACTCTCCCACATATCGAACCACGATATGCCGCTCCCTTCAGATGATAGGAAGCCAACTCAACCCCCTCTATCTCAGTAGCCCTCATAACTCGGAGGGTCTTGGACATCTCATTAATGAACTCCTGAGGATCAGCCTCTAGGTCGGTGCCTGTGAACTCTGGAGGGGCTAACCGCAGAAACTGGTTGTCTCTAGAACCTGAAGAATCCCCTGGCTAGCTAGAGGACGTACGGGTAGCATTTGATCTTTGGGTGTGAGAGGCCACTACCTAGGTCAACATCTAGATAGCTCCCGTGAGGTCCCCATCAGAAATATTGGGACCAGAAGCTAGGGCTGGAGGTGGGTCAGGAATATCAGCGGGAGGGATTTCAGCACCCTCCGCTGGAGTAGGAATAGGAATAGTCTGGTCTGGAGTGGAGGAGTCAGGCTGATTTGGGGCCGGGGAATCATTCGCACCCGCACCATCAGCTAGAGAATTTATGACCATTCCTGGGGTGGCATTGGCCTCTAGGCCGAGTCGAGCTCTCTTCTTGGGTGCCATTTACTGAAAATTGGAACAATGCACGAGTTAGAGGTAGACAACCTCACCTTTCACCACATCGCACGATATAGAATAGCAATAAAAGGGTACTTTCCTAAAAGTCCATGCAGCCTCCTAATTATAGATGTGGTAGACAACACGCCGATAAGAAGGGCTCTACTAGACACGGCTCCGAGACATCCTAGGAAACTTTTAAAACCTGAGGCTCTGATACTAAGTTTGTCATGCCCCAAAACCAAGGGACGAGACTGGCGCCTAACCGGAGGAACCCGGTCAAGCGGACCTGGATTGCCTTTCCTACCCAACGCATTTCCCCGTGTTCATAATGTATATGTTTAAGTGAAACAACAAAATAGAATCAAAGCATGTGTTTACAACATAAGTCAAATTTCCTTTTTTAACATTTTCAACATTTAATCTTCCCAAAACATACATTCTAAAATACAACACTCCCGATACGGGATCGTGATTACAAACGAGTACGACAAATATCCCAAATACATATATACAACCCACATAATGTCTACGGAGCCTGTAAAGATACGGAGAAGAGTATATAAACTTGCCCGCAACAAGGCCCCGCCTATACCTTAACATAACAGAATATACAAAAGAAGATGGCATATATCACGCATGACCCCGAAAGGAAGTGGGGCTCACCAGAACTGCTGAGGAGATGAAAGGAAGGCGCCACTATCGGTGGACCGAGCTACCTGCTATAGAACCACCTACATCCATATAAAAGATGTAGCGCCCCCGACAAAAGGGGCGTTAGTACCATGGAATAGTACTAGTATGTATGAACAAGCTTTACTCTATGTAAAATCAAACAATACACAAATAGGAGGGAGTCAAAGGAACCAAACAAATACTGCACAGAGGTACAGAAAACACAAATGAGAGTTCCACAGCTTCTTATTTCAATCGTTCTCCTATTGCGGCGCGCAACCCGATCCCACCGGACAACTCACATTCCACCCTTATTCCTTATGTTGCGGCGTGCAATCCGATCGCACCGGACAACTCACATTCCACCCTATTCCATATGTTGCGGCGTGCAACCCGATCCCACCGTACAATTCACATTCCACGCTTATTTCTTCTGTTGCAGCGTGCAACCCGATCCCACCGTACAATTCACATTCCACCCTTATTTCTTCTGTTGCGGCACATTCCACCCTTATTTCTTCTGTTGCGGCGTGAAACCCGATCCCACCGTACAATTCACATTCGATAGAAACATCAACCAATTCATTCAATCACAAGGATTTTCATCATCAAGAATATACATTCGTAATAACCAAATAACCATCTGGAATCAAGGCCACAGTAATCTTTACCAAACGGTGAGTCATATACGGCATACCATCAACATCTGTTCAATTAGATAAATCACCATTTCCTTTCCATTACTTGCTACACAACATTTAGCACTTAGATACATTCAACAATTTGATTTGTTATCATTTCTTTCGTTTTGCAGCACATCCTCTCATACCGATGTATTCAACATTTAACGAGCTTTGCACATGATAGAATAAGCACAAAGAATCACCTTTTCACAATCTCATATAGCATGGTGGCATGGAAATCAACTAGGACAATCAGAGAACAGGATCTTACGCCTCAACACATTAGAACAATCGATTCATATATGCATAAGCCAGAAACTCATACCTAATGCTCGAACACCAACAAGGTGACTCTATGAAGATTAAAGTTAGCCATACATACCTCGAGTCGAAATTCCCCTTTAATATCTATTCTCAACCCACCGGACCTTCTATTGCCTCCAATCTAATTTGCAAGATGCCATGTTTAGACTTAAAATTAGAACTCATGAACTCATTTGGGCATTTTATTAAACACTATGTGATCCCTTTGATTAATTAATCCCCTTTTTAGTGGAAGGCCACTCTAACTTACACCCCTTTGCTAGATTAGGATAAATCATGAACATGCATGCAAGTATTAGCTTTTATCTTCAAGAACCGATTCCTGTGTGTTCCATTTTTAACCAAAACCTGAGAATTGAATGGAAATGGGGAGGGGACTTACCTCTTTTGGTGAAGAAGATGAAGATTACTCGATAATTTCCGGGCCTGAGTAGAGATGATGGACCAATTTGATGAAGAAGAATTTCTCTCACTAAACTCACTCTCCCTTCTCTCAATTTTTTTCAGATACCCGTCAAAATGAAAGGGGTGAGTGTTTTGTTAAGCTGGGGTCGGGTATAAAAATTAGAAACTAAAAGCCCTGAAGCAGGAAATGCGGTCAGGAATGCGATCTGAAAAAATGGGCCGCATTCCTGCTATGTTGTCCGCATTCCTGTCGCATAAATGGCCCTCAAATGGGCCAAAATGGAAATCGGACTGCCCAAGTATGCGACCACTATGCGGTCTACATACCTGTTATGCGATCGCACTATGCGATCGCATAACCTCTTCCGCAAAAAGGGAGGTGCAAGAATGGGACAGCTATGCGGTCCGTATTTCCAAGATGCGATCGCATCTTTGACCGCATAGTTGTCCTCAAATTGGATAGCAGGTTGCCCAGGAATGCGACCACTATGAGGTCCGCATACCTGATCTGTGATCGCATAGTGGACCGCAGATTTGCGCAATTCTGGAAAGTTTTATCTTTTAAGTCCCGGGGTACTTTTTACTCCTCAAGGGTTTGTTTTAAGAATTTCTATAGTTATAAACACATGGGTACTCATTCGGGCATTTTTTTAGACTTGAAGTTTTACGGGTCTTTACAATCGATGTCCCATAGGGACCCATATTCAAATGAACAAAAGTATCTATCACAAGGGAGAAGCGATCGCGGGACTACATTCCCGAGGATACCCTCACGTTCAGTGAAGAAGGCATCGATGCCTTATCTCAGCCTCATAATGATGTACTCGTAATTTCTTTCCTTTTAAATAAAGTTCAAGTGAAACGTGTGCACGTGGATCCAGGTAGTTCGACAAATATAATCAGGTCGAGGATCATGGAGCAGCTCGGGCTGCTCGACCAAATCATACCCACCTCTCGAGTCCTGAATGGGTTCAACATTGCGAGTGAAACAACGTAGGGGGGAATCATTCTCCTAGTCAACATGGCCAGAACCATACAAGCCACCAATTTCATGTCATCGAAGGTGACATGAGGTACAACTCTCTGCTTGGAAGGCCATGGATACATAGTATGAGAGTAGTACCATCAACCCTTCACCAAATGATGATGTTTCCAACAAAATATGGTGTGAAAATGGTGTATGCAGAGCAACATGCAGCCAAAGATATGTTCGCAGTGCATGACTTGGCACCGGTATCGGCTCCATCTACCTCGGAGAAATCAAAAGACGAACAGGTAGCCAAATAGAAATCACAGTACATACCCTCGATTGAGCCTGATGGACAGATGATCGATGAACAGGTGTTCGAGGACGGAGAAGAAGACTTCCTCATCCCCTGAGCCTTCATTGCTCCCGAGGAATCGGATGCAACGAAGTCCACTATCGAAGAACTCGAGCAGGTAGTATTAATCGAACATCTCCCAGAACGAAAGATATGACAGGGATCCCACCGGAGGTAACCACCCATCGACTGAGTGTCGATCCCAGGTTCAAACCGGTGAAGCAAAAAGGGAGGCCTCAATCCGAGGTAAAGCATACGTTCATCAAAGATGAGGTAACTAAGCTTCTTAAAATAGGATCCATTAGGTAGGTAAAATACCCCGAATGGCTAGTTAATGTAGTAGTAGTCCCTAAAAAGGGAAATAAATCGAGAATGTGTGTAGATTACAAAGATTTGAACAAATCATGCCCTAAAGATTCTTTCCCACTGCCAAATATCGACCGTCTAATCGATGCTACGGCCGGCCACGAGATCCTTACTTTTCTCGACGCCTACTCCTGGTACAATCAAATTCAAATGAACCCAGAGGACCAGGAAAGACTTTGTTTATCACGAAGTATGGCACATATTGCTATAATGTAATGCCCTTCGGGCTAAAAATGCAGGAGCAATAAGATGTTCGAATATCAAATAGGCAAGTCTATGGAAGTTTACATTGATGAAATGTTAGTTAAGTCCCTCCGCGTAGAGGACCATTTGACTCATTTGCAGGCAACATTCGATATTCTAAGAAGATACAACAAGAAGCTCAACCCTGAGAAAAGCGCTTTTGGAGTCGACTCGGACAAATGTTTGGGCTTCATGGTGTCAAACAGGGGGATCGAGATCAACCCCGACAAAATTAAAGCCATCGAGGAGATCACCATGGTAAACAATGTGAAAGTGGTGCAACGGCTTACCAAGCAGATAGCAGCCTTAGGTCGATTCATCTCGAGGTCATCAAAATGAAGTCATCACTTTTCCTCCCTTCTCAAGAAGAAAAACAATTTCGAGTGGACTCCGGAATGCCAACAGGCCTTGGAAGAATTAAAATGGTATCTCTCGAGCCCACCTTTGCTCCATACCCCAAAGGAGGATGAAACACTATACTAGTATTTGGCCGTGTCCGAAGTTCCGCTAAGTGGCGTGTTGGTTCGAGAAGAACAAGGTACGCAATTCCCTGTTATTATATACGTCGGACCCTAGGAGATGCTGAAACTAGGTATCCATATTTAGAAAAATTAGCTCTTGCATTAGTAAGTGCATCTAGAAAGTTGAAACCATCTTTCAATGCAATCCTATATGTGTGTTAACTACATATCCACTTCGAAACATCTTCCATCAGCCCGAACTATTGGGGCGGTTGGCCAAATGGGCCATCGAACTTGGAGGGTACATATCGAATATCGACCTTGAACGGCCATCAAGTCTCAAATTTTGGCAGACTTCGTGGCCAATTTTACGTCTACCCTCGTGCCCGAAGTAGAAAATGAACTCTTATTAAAACATTGCACATCATCGGGGGTATGGACCCTCTTCNCGTATATCGACCTTGAACGGCCATCAAGTCTCAAATTTTGGCAGACTTCGTGGCCAATTTTACGTCTACCCTCGTGCCCGAAGTAGAAAATGAACTCTTATTAAAACATTGCACATCATCGGGGGTATGGACCCTCTTCACTGATGATGCCTCGAATGTGAAAGGGTCCGGGCTCGGTATAGTTCTAAAACCGCCTACGGGCAGCATAATTAGGAAATCCATAAAAACTTTGAAATTGACTAACAATGAAACCGAGTATGAGGCCATGATTGCAGGTCTCGAACTAGTCAAGGGCCTAGGAGCAGAGGTCATCGAGGCAAAACGTGACTCTCGTTTGGTAGTTAAACAAGTAAATT
>ML418669.1:157325-170678 GCA_005239525.1 Nicotiana knightiana | reverse complement strand
CTGGACTTAATCCTATATTACTTGTCGACCACGTACACTTGCGTGTGCATTGGGATTTCGACCCAACATCTATATTGATTACGCACTGATTTCACAACGTTCATAATGAAAGTCATGAACGAGTTACGAAGCTAGAGAATAGAAGTTCTGAAACTATTCAAGGAACTAGGCTTAACTATATTTCTGAGGCAATCGGTAACGTGGTAAAAGAAACATAGTGTAGGGAGGATCATTAACATTCCCAAACATAGAGAGTTAGCCTCACATACCTTAAGTTCCTGCTGTTGATCATAATACAACATTCTCCAACCCTTTCAACTTTAATCTATATCAATAAAATTCAAAGTGATTCCAAATTAGCAACAATAGTCATGTTTTGGTCACTTAGGTATTTTATCAAACACTTGGTGGCATAAAGCTCCATAGCCCTTATTAATGGTGTTTCTACACCCAATAACTCATTCTCTTACTCCTAGATAAATTCTAAAGTCTCAAATGGTTATGACCAACATCATTATTCATCACCCATAAGGTAAGCAACACCCTTAACCAATAAGCAACAATCAACAACCCAAACCTATAATCGTTCATGCTTTTCTATCAAACCCATCAACACATAACTCATGAACTAGGGTCTATAACCATTATCCAATGTTAGAATCAATTAGAGGGTGAAGACATTACCTTTTTGAAGTTCAATCCCTTTGAATTCGAGTTCTAGGGTTCCTTCTCTCAACAATGATGTCCCAATCGAATATCTAATGATATGGAGGGTTTAACCATGCGTTGGGAAATTGAAATAAACTTAGAATCACCATTAGAACTTACCTTGGATGGTGGAGGGACATTTAAGGAGTTAGGTTTATGAGAGCTCCCATTTCTAGAGCAAGTTTTTATGTTTTGGGGTTGTGGGGGGCGAAATAGGGCTTTAAAAATGACTCCCCAAGACCGCCCCCGTGCACCTGTAAGCCTGACCGCAGTAAATGGCAGGAACACTGTCGCATAACCATTGTCGCAGTCCGAAGCGCGGTCGAGGGGGGGGGGCGGTGATTGCGCTCTATTTTGTAAAACGCGCATAACTTTTTGCACAAAGATCCGTTAGGGCTCCATAATATATCGTTTAAAGATATTTCAAAGGCCTACAACTTTCATATTTGAGTTTTCCCAAATTCCTTACACATTTTCACCAAACCCTTATGGAAGACGGACCTTCTGTAAACTTAGTCGATTTTGTCGAATCTTATGCACCTCACTTTCCATCTTGATTTTGAAACAACGATTTTCACACATACTCATCCCGATAGGACTTCATATGTCTAATATATCAAATTAATACATATTTAACATATTCATACCTAATCCAAATGTACGGAGTGTTACATTATCTCCCCCTTGGGATCATTCGTCCTTAAATGATTGTCGTGACTGTAACTTCTGCTAACTCCAGACCTTAAACGGGTCTGGTGGAAACATGAACTTGCATTATTAATTGCATACTAAACTGAATGAATACATGATTACTGAACTCTTGAGATACTGAACTGAATGTTTATTGCATTGACTGAATATTGGTCTGCCATGGATACATGAATACTGAACTAACATAAATATAGGAATATTGATCTGGCACGGATATTTGAGAATTGAACTAACATCAATATCACAGTACTAAGATGGCATGAATATCTAAGTATTGGGCTGACATGAGTATCTAAGATGGAGATTCTGGGCATAAATTAAGGGATTTTTGATGTTAAAAAAAAAATAAAAATAAAAAGAGGCAAAAAAGGGAAAGGATGTAATTGAATCTCTTAATTGAAGGCACTAATAATGGGGTAAGATCCTTTTAAGGAGCAATGTATACAATTTATAATAAAAACCTAGATACTTATTAAAAACTACAAAACATAAAGAACATAGGTAAATAAGTTTCTAATATGATATAACTAGGTAAAAAATTCCAGAAAACTACCCTTTATAGCCCCTCAAAATTTTAATAGCCCATATTTTTTTCCATTGACACAAAATGGTCCTTCGGCCTAAACATATTGCATCTAGTAGCCCGACATATCTATTTTGTATATTTTTTGTATAGTGACAGTCTATTTTTGTATATTTTTTGTATAGTGACAGTCTATTTTGTATATATTTTATATAGTGACAGTCTATGTATATAAANAAATGAAGCTACAACAAGCATTCAAAATTAAAACATCAGTCTACTGGCTAATTGTTGATGATTAAGACAATCTGAAGGTATTGAGTGACAGTGATGAAGCAATAAGGCAAATGAAAGAGAATATCGGAGTTGTACTTACACGATCGGCAGAGAAAGTCGGCAGAGAAAAGATATGTATTATTTGGTATTTAATGAATGATATTTTTTTTGTAGAAAAACTATTAACAGGGCGGGTAAATTTCAAACCATGAACATTTTTGATAATAAGGTTTCATATATGGTATAGGAAGGAAAAAATACCTTGTCAAAATCATTACTATTAGGCTATAAATTTGACAAAAAGTTCATTTATAGCCTATCGGGCCAAACATATATTACCATGTAGCCACAAATTGACTCATACAAGTCATAGCCTAAAAACAATAACAACGGCTAGCAACTGAAAAACCTGAAATTGGTACCACTGAGGAAAATCAGATTCTTCAAGCCGAATAACTCTATTTTCTTCTCCGTCGGTGAACTTCTCAGGCAAATCTCGAGTTACCAATCACATTTTTACATCTCTCATTTTTTAGAGGAGGGATAGTGGTCGCCTCCCATACCCATCTTCCTTACTATCTCTCTTCTTCTCTCTCAGTCCAGCAACCCATGGTTGTTACCACTGTCAACAGAGCTAGCCAAATGTATTTTGATTTCCGGTGTATCATAGTTACTTCTTTCATATGTATATTGATTTACCTTCAAATCTAAAAAAAGAGAAAAGAAAGGGAGAACGATTATCTCACCGGAGGTCGGTCGGAAGTTGCCTCGGTGTCCTCGCCGTTGAAGAAGCAACTCCGCCAACCACGACTCTCATTGCCTTGTCCTCTTTCTCTGATTTTCTCTTATAGTTTTTGTGAATATGAAGTTAATATTTTGAATATCTTTGGCTGAAAGTTTAAAACTCCGGCAATCTTGTTATCATTTTCGGTGACTGTAAGGCCATGGACGCCGGTGGCTGGTCTCTCAATGAGAGGAAGATGAGAGGAGATAACTATGCATAAAGTTGAAATATATACAAAATAGACTGTCACTAAGAAATTATACAAATTAGACTGTCACTATACAATTTATATACAATAGAGTGCCACTATACAATATATATACTAAAATAGAATGTCATTATACAAAAAATATATTAAATAGCTTGTCACTATAATATATATATATATATATATATATATTATAGTGACAAGCTATTTAATATATTTTTTGTATAATGACATTCTATTTTAGTATATATATTGTATAGTGGCACTCTATTGTATATAAATTGTATAGTGACAGTCTAATTTGTATAATTTCTTAGTGACAGTCTATTTTGTATATATTTCAACTTTATGCATAGTTATCTCCTCTCATCTTCCTCTCATTGAGAGACCAGCCACCGGCGTCCATGGCCTTACAGTCACCGAAAATGATAACAAGATTGCCGGAGTTTTAAACTTTCAGCCAAAGATATTCAAAATATTAACTTCATATTCACAAAAACTATAAGAGAAAATCAGAGAAAGAGGACAAGGCAATGAGAGTCGTGGTTGGCGGAGTTGCTTCTTCAACGGCGAGGACACCGAGGCAACTTCCGACCGACCTCCGGTGAGATAATCGTTCTCCCTTTCTTTTCTCTTTTTTTAGATTTGAAGGTAAATCAATATACATATGAAAGAAGTAACTATGATACACCGGAAATCAAAATACATTTGGCTAGCTCTGTTGACAGTGGTAACAACCATGGGTTGCTGGACTGAGAGAGAAGAAGAGAGATAGTAAGGAAGATGGGTATGGGAGGCGACCACTATCCCTCCTCTAAAAAATGAGAGATGTAAAAATGTGATTGGTAACTCGAGATTTGCCTGAGAAGTTCACCGACGGAGAAGAAAATAGAGTTATTCGGCTTGAAGAATCTGATTTTCCTCAGTGGTACCAATTTCAGGTTTTTCAGTTGCTAGCCGTTGTTATTGTTTTTAGGCTATGACTTGTATGAGTCAATTTGTGGCTACATGGTAATATATGTTTGGCCCGATAGGCTATAAATGAACTTTTTGTCAAATTTATAGCCTAATAGTAATGATTTTGACAAGGTATTTTTTCCTTCCTATACCATATATGAAACCTTATTATCAAAAATGTTCATGGTTTGAAATTTACCCGCCCTGTTAATAGTTTTTCTACAAAAAAAATATCATTCATTAAATACCAAATAATACATATCTTTTCTCTGCCGACTTTCTCTGCCGATCGTGTAAGTACAACTCCGATATTCTCTTTCATTTGCCTTATTGCTTCATCACTGTCACTCAATACCTTCAGATTGTCTTAATCATCAACAATTAGCCAGTAGACTGATGTTTTAATTTTGAATGCTTGTTGTAGCTTCATTTGTTGTTGAAATGAGCCTTTTTTAGATTGTTTGCTTTTGATCATTTTATTTCTGTCAATATATTTGTTGATCGCGAGTATCATTATTGGCTTTTACTTAAGTTCCGGTGTAATTGTACTTCGTGATTGATAGATGATCATTATACGGAAAACGATTGGTGTTAGTTTTGATTTTTCTGTTGTTGTTTAGCTCTTCTAGTAACCTAATAGTTTTGCAATACCTTCTATTCTTTTACTATAATCTGAGTTGTTTCCTTCATATTTAGGCGCGCTACAATTATGGAAGTAAAATATTCTTCCAGATATGCCTATTTAAGCGCGCTACAATTATAGAAGTAAATATTCTTCCAGATATTTAATTAAATAAGGAATCATTGTAGCATTAAAATTCCTTATTTAGGCACGCTAATATTGGGAAATTAAAGATTATTTCAGAAATTTTCAAGGGCAAGTCACACTGTATTAATTTTCATCTTTTTCTATTCAATGTACTCAGTTTGTAGATATTTTATAGATAAATTGCAGATTATTTGTATTCTGATTGTAGATGCTTTGTTTTTTGTTTTCACAAATCAAAAACGACTAAAACTTTTACAAATCTTCTGCAAAAAACGCAATTATGTCGAAAATCCCAATTAAACTACAATCGTATGGGAATTGGGATATTAAAATTCAATGTACCCAGTTTGTAGATATTTTGTAGATAAATTGTAGATTATTTGTATTCTGATTGTAGATGCTTTGTTTTCTGTTTTCACAAATCAAAAACGACTAAAACTTATACAAATTTTCTGCAAAAAACGTAATTATGTCGAAAATCCCAAATATGCTACAATTGAAATGGGAATTGGGATATTAAAATTCGATGTACCCAGTTTATAGATATTTTACAGATAAATTGTAGATTATTTGTATTCTGATTGTAGATGCGTTGTTTTCTGTTTTCACAAATCAAAAACGACTAAAACTTCTACAAATCTTCTGCAAAAAACACAATTATGTCGAAAATCCCAATTATACTACAATTGTAATGGGAATTGGGATATTAAAATTTAATGTACCCGGTTTGTAGATATTTTGTAGATAAATTTTAGATTATTTGTATTCTGATTGTAGATGCATTGTTTTTTGTTTTCACAAATCAAAAACGACTAAAACTTCTACAAATCTTCTGCAAAAAACGCAATTATATTGAAAATTTCAAGGCATCAAGGATGGACACGACACAATCTTGGTCCCAAAGTTTCTGATCTACTTTAACTTATTGGTTGTGCTCGAGAGGGGTTCCATGTCAAAAATTGAACCAAAAAAGATTAAAAAACTTCAAAGAATATATCACAGAATAGTGTAAATCACTATAACATAAGCATGGAATAAAGAGAATTGAAAAGGATTTTGAATTAATTCAATATGACTTCATACTTTCTATGGTCCAAATCAAATATGAACCAAAATAAATACAATATAGCAACAACAATACAAAAACTAAAAAGACAAAACATCCATAAAGAATATAACATCAGAGAGCAGGTGTCTGTCAAGAACCAAAAACATCAACAAAAAGCTAAACACAATCTCTTCATTTAGTGTTCTTTATTTTCCTCAGGAAACGAAGATGCTTTCCTTTTGGAGTTGACAATCCCTTCAAATGCAAGACACCTGGCGAAGCAGCAGAAGCATCTTCCTCTTCAATTCCTTCAATCTCATCTTCACTGTTGTACACAAAACGAGTATGCTTTCCCTCAAATTTTGCATTCATGTTAATCTTGCCAATTGCTTCACACAGTTGAAGTCTTCAATTTTCACTGAATGTAGACGAAAAAAATTTAAATTGAACTTTAATGGTGGGTTAACGATGTTTCTGTGATTTTAGAAGAGGGAAAAGGGGTAAAAGGAACGTGTGTTTGAGTAAAACGTGGGTGAGGGTGAGGGTTTGAGAGAGAGAAACGTGGGAGGGGTGGGATATACGGTACCTTGAATTAATTGTACCATTAAAATACACTATGGTATAGAATTGGTAATTTGGTATACTAAATGTAATTATATCAAACCTTAAACATTGAGGGTAATAAGGTTTCCTATATAGTATAGGAATGTAAAAATTCCTTTTGACAATCTCGAACGAGTCTATAGACAAAAAAAGTTATAGACTTATAGAAAGAGACCCTAATGGTGCAATTCTTTCTCGAACCCTGCATAGAGCGAGAATTTAGTGTACGGGACTGCCTTATATTTTAATTTTTTATATAGACTTATAGAAGGAGAGACATGAAAACATCGAAAGTTATTAATTTGAAGGCAAATAAATTCTTTATATCGAAACTTACTCTTGTAATTTTATCTTTCCGAATTATTTTGTTTTCTGAACACTCGTAAAAGTTCAAAATTGATTACTATTTCCTTCCACAAAGAGATAATTACCTTTAGTTCAATTGAGTCCCTTTATTGAACAATTGCACCGTCTAAAACGATAAAACAACTTTTTTCGTATATGTATAAATAGTTGAATTCATTTGATGTAAGCTAAAATCTTAGATTTGACCATTTTATATTTTTTAATTATCTAAAATTACTATCAGAAAATCAAAAAATCATTCCACATTGGCTGCATTAAAATGTCAATATGTAGGGCCCAACAGAGACCCTACTTAAATTAGGAAAGTGGATAAGGGGATATATATATATATGTATTTATATTTATCCCATTTGTTTTTTTTTCCTCTCTTTTTCCTACACAAATGGATAGATAGTACCTACACAAGGAATAGTACTGTTGACCCTCTCTCTTTTTCCTTTATACTCTTTTTCTTCTCCTCTTTCTTAGGATCTTAAGAAAAAAGTTTGAATCTTTCCCATTTTTTCAACAAGAAAAAGGAAAGAAGAAAAAAAAATGGAGCTGAATAGTAAATTTTTGCCTCAATTCAAGATTCAACAGCCTCAATTTACTTGGGTTTTCTCTAAACAAGGGAAAAATAAACCCCTTTTTGTTCTCAACATTTTTAGCAGGTACTATGATTTCCCTTTTTTTTGTTTTTTTAGAAGGGTCCAAATTAGTTTGTGATTTACTTAAATAAAGGTTGTATTTTAAATAAAATTTGTTTTTTTTTTTCATTTGATTCTGCATGAGATGGGTTGAATTAAGTGAAATAGATATAGAAAATTCATATAGCCGACCTGAACTAGTTTGTGATTTGCTTAATATCAGGAATTGGATTGGTGGATATATATGAAGCTGTTAGTTTTTTAGAACTTGGTATTTCTTTAAAAAGTTGAATGTAAAATAAAGTTTTTTTTTATTTTTTTATTTTTTTATTTTTGATTCTGAATGAAATGGGTGGAAGTGGAATTAGATGTAGGGGATTTACTTAATAGCCAAATTGAATTGCTGGATATATATGAAGTTGATGGTGTTTTCAAACTTGGTATTTATTTAAAAGGTTTGAATGTAAATAAAGTTGGTTTTCTATTTGTGATACTAAATGAAATTAGTCTAATGGAGTGGAATAGATCGAAGATTTATTTAGCTGACTCCAACTAGTTCGAGATTTAGTGATTTACTTGATACCCAAATAGGTGAGCGTTGTCCTTGTTCATACCAGTAGTTTTAGTGCACTACTTAGATTTTCTTATTCTTAGATTTCTGTTGTTTCTTTCACTTTGGTTTTCTAATTGGTTTGTCGGTGTTGTTGCTCCTTCCTTTTTGTCTTTCCTGAGTCGAGGGTCTACCGTTAGCAACCTTTCTACCTTCTCAAGGTAAGGGTAAGGTCTGCGTATACACTACCTCTCCAGTTCCCACTTGTGGGATTGCACTGGATTTGTTGTTGTCTTAATACCCAAATTTAATTGGTGGATGTGTATGCAGCTAATGATTCCTGAAATTTGGTATCTCTTTAATTGGTTGCTTGTAAATAAAGCTGATTCTTTTGTTTGTGATTCTGAATGAAATGGGTCCAATGAAGTTGTGTAGTCATAGAAAATTTATATATAGCCGGAGCAATCAAGTTTGCGATTTATATAATCCCAAACCAAATTTGTGGGATATACATGAAGCTAATGGTTTCATTAAACTTGGTATTTTTTAAAAGGGTTGCTTGTGAATAAAATTTGTTTTTGTTTTTCTGGTTAACCAGATTGCAAACAGAGTGGTAGCAAAGAAGTTCTTTTAAATGCTTTTTTGTTTCCGAATAATTAAGGTTGGGCACTGAACCATTTGTATAGAGTGCTTGATACTAGTTTGACACTTTATTGAACATTTGTGTAATGTATGTCAAAATCTCTAAATTTGTTCATGGGATAATGTTGTTGTCAAGAACATACCTGGAAATGAGGCTTAAGTCCAAAGATATCTTCTTCTTCATCCTATGAAAGGCAAAAGATTTATTGAGCTATATTCTTTTCGGTATCTAAAAAGTCATCTAACTTCTGCTTTTCTCTTCTCTCTGATGGTATCCAATTTGTTCCTAGGGAGGCTTTTCCCGTTTCATATGATAGATGGAAAAATATTGAAGTACATTGCAATAATGACCAAAGTATCCGGCAGACACCCCTGTCAAAGCAGGACAATGCAAAATTACCCGAGCTATCTTTTAACCGGCTGCAGCAGACTGATGACGGGTACTGCGGATTGCAAAAGTGGAACTTTGGTCGTTTCATTGCTCGTGAGGCCGTGCTGGATGAAGAATATTGGGTTTGTTCTGCTGCTTCTATGCTCCTCTAAATAAAAATGGCATGGCTCTTCTTTGTTACTTTTCCTAAAAGTATTTCGTATTTTCTTGTTTCTCTGTCTTATTGTCAATGGTAGACGGCAGCTTGGCTACGGGCAGAAGCTCATTGGGAATCTGTGTCCTATATGAGGTTAGAGCTTGCTCTTATCACCTGTCCCTCATATAATTAGGACTAGTTTAAAATTGTTCTCTAGATACAAGTCTGAGTTATTATATGGTATATATTAATTGTATTCTTGCTAATTTTAGGCATGTTGACGCATATAAAAGAAAGTATGCCGAACAGGTCAGTTGCAGTAAAAAAACCTTTTGTTTGTTAGCAGTTAAAATTTTATTTGTTTGAAGTTTAAATTTTACCATCAAACATTTCCCCTTTTTCCCTACGACTTCAGTACAATAACAGTAAGCAGTTACTTAGTTGTTCTAAAAAATTGCCCCGTCTCATGGCTTAGCTCCAAGGTCTGTCCTATCATAACTTTTATCTATATCTTTAGGTTGGCCAGTTAGTAATAACTTCAGCGGGCCCTCACATATTTCTCGATGAAACACATATAGAGATCACTTCATTATATCTATTTCTTAGTGTGAGAGCTCCTTATCATAAACGGTTTCTTATTCTGAGAGCTATTCTTCTCATGCCAACTCGTGGTTTGTATCAGTTGCGTGAGGTTCAAGTTTCAGTAATTGTACGGTGATAAATGATAGTTCTATCTCTGCTATAAGAAGCCAGGTTCTGTAAAAGCTTTAGGCAAAATTCACATGTAAGATCATGTGAGCTTGCATTTTCAGTGCTTATGTGATTTTACTTAAGACTTGACAAAAGAGGAAAAACAGATCTTTGCCTACTTCGAATAGTGTAATATTTAACATTTGGGACTATAGGTTTCATTTGACGTCGAGCTTCACAGCCAACAAATGAAATATTTTCTTTTTGTTCCACTATTTGTATGCAGGAGTTTTATGCTTTAAAGAGAAGATGTTCTGGTCAGGATGGAAATTGCTTGAAGTGCTTTTGTTTCGTAGCGGTACGTATAGTGGCTTCTAGATAATTTCCTTATCCTTCCATATGTTGCTTTTGTTTCGTAGCGGTACGTATAGTGGCTTCTAGATAATTTCCTTATCCTTCCTTATGTTGCTACTGGTTAGTTATAGTTGATTTAGATGGCATTCCAATTTTCAGTTTGACTTTCATTTTACCATATGATTTCAAATGTAGTGATTTGCGTCTAGCTTGTCAATCTTTCGCTTGCTGCCGATATCATAGATTCTATGGTTCTTCAATTTTAATTGGTAGAAAGTATTGATGGAGATTTTTTCCTTAATATTGGGATTCGTCTCTAATTTCTCTGTAGCCAGTGCTAGTCACGGATAGCTGAATTGAAGTTGGTGACTTGGGTGCTGGTTCATAGGCTGAAGAAATTAAGTACCTCATACGAAAGACTGACATACCAAGCTAACAACTTAACTTTTCATGCCGCCTTTGCGTTAGATGAGACCTCTTCATGTCATATTAAGCTGTCAAATACCTAAGTGGATACTACATTATCTGGAGCGATGGAGTGAAGAAAACATTTTTCAGGCTATGACTATTTGGAATGTGTTCACAAATTCCTTCTTGGACAAGAGTTAACTGCTTCTGAACTTAACACCTATTTCTGATTAAAAAACTGCAAAAGCGCTTAGGTCTCCTCCTTTGAGCAATTCCCTCGTTCACTTAAAATGAATACAGTTGGATTGTGCTGGATGTTGCCAATGAATTCCAGCTAGGAAGTTACACAACAACAACAATAACAGCCAGTAAAATCCCACAAATGGGGTATGGGGAGGGTAGTGTGTACGCTTACCTTACCCTACCCACAAGGAGTAAAGAGGCTGTTTCCGAAAGACCCTCGGCTCAAGAAGACGGAAATGACGAGAAGAGAAGGGACAATATATTAGTACCATCAAACACAAACCAAAGAAATAATAACAACATCATAAGAACTAGAAAATAGTTGAAATGCAATAACAAAACCAGAAAATAATCCCCGATGCTATGAACAACGGAAGGATAGGGTGAACACAACATTAACCACTAGCAGTCTAAGGCCAACCCTATCAAACTAGCCTCATCCCCGGACTCGACTACGTCCTACCCTACAACCCTAATGCTCGACCTCGACACCTTCCTACCAAGGGTCATGTTCTCGGAAATCTGCAGCAATGCCATGTCCTATCTCATCACCTCTCCCTAATACTTCTTATGCCGCCCTCTACCTCTTCTCTTACCCGCCAAGGCCAAACGCTCGCACCTCCTCACCGGAGCATCAGGGCTCCTCCTCCGCACATGCCCGAACCACCTGAGGCTCGCTTCCCGCATCTTGTCATCCATAGGAGCCACGCCCACCTTCTCCCGAGTAACTTTATTTCTAATCTTGTCCATCATAGTATGCCCGCACATCCACCTCAACATCTTCCTTTCTGCTACTTTAATTTTCTGGATATGAGAGTTCTTAACCGGCCAACACTCTGCCCCATGCAACATGGCAACCACAGCTCTATAGAACTTACCTTTGAGTAACGGTGACACTTTCTTGTCACACAGGACTCTTGATGCTAACCTCCATTTTATCCACCATACCCCTATACGGTGTGTGACATCCTTGTCGATCTCTCCACCCCCCTGGATAATCGACACCAGGTACTTAAAACTACTTCTCTTGGGGATGACCTGTGATCCAAGCCTCACGTCCATGGCCACTTCCCCTGACTCAGCGCCGAACTTGCACTCCAGATATTCTGTCTTAGTCCTGCTCAACTTGAAACCCTTAGACTCAAGGATATGTCTCCAAACTTCCAGCTTGTCATTAACACCGCCTCGCGTCTCATTAATCAGAACTATGTCGTCAGCGAATAACATACACCATGACACCTCCCCTTGAATACGGTATGTCAGTGCGTCCATCACCCGGGCATATAAGAACCGGCTGAGCGCAGATCCTTGGTGCAACCCCATAACAACCGGGAAATGCTCCGAGTAGTCTCCCGACACCCTAACCCGAGTCTTAGCTCCATCATACATGTCCTTGATCGCTCTAATGTAAGCTACCGACACACATTTTGCCTCCGGGCATCTCTAGAGAACCTCTCTAGGGACCTTGTCATATGCTTTCTCCAAGTCAATAAGCACCATGTGCAGATCCTTCTTCCTGTACTGTTCCACCAACCTCCTAGATCCTTCTTCCTGTACTGTTCCACCAACCTCCTAATAAGGTGGATGGTTTCCGTAGTCGAACGACCGGGCATGAACCCGAACTCAGCTTGGAAGTAACAGGAAAACTACAAAATGAAATTTCCTATTTAAACCTTGAACTAGATAGACCACCTATCAGATAAAAAAGTTAAATTTTATTCCTACATTTTGAATTTTGATGAGAAGATTCTTACTCCTTTGAGCAATTAAACTTCACCCTTTGGGCCAAGTGGCCTAATGCTTCTTCCAAGTGCTGACATCTTCTTAACAACTTCAACTTTATGCAAAATATAATGTTCAAAGAGTAATAAGCGTGCTTGAGAATGTCTGTTATGTACTTAAGATGATTGTTATGTGATATTTATTCTTTTAGAATTGTTTTTTCTTCATGTAAGTAAGATAATTGTTATGTGATATTTATTCTTTTGAAAAGTTGATAGTTATATTGGATATTTCTCAGCCTTCAAATGTTTCAGGTAAAAAAGGAAGAGAAAAATGTTAGAAGAACAGTACTTAACAGCGTGGTGGGAACTTTGGACCTAACAATCCGACAATTTGTACAAAGGGAGAGATACCTAGGGGTACCAACTTAAATTTTTTTTAGTTGAATGTTAAATTGTAATGCATCTGCTTTTATTCTGTGCTGTGATTGGGGTTAACTGTTTGACTCGACAAGTGGTATTTGAATCTATTGCAACTTTGTGTATGTTGTCCTGTTCAAATAGTGGGGATGCCTACATGTTTTTGTTTCTTTTTCTGGTCAAAGTCCTTCTATTTGCATCTTTTTTATTGTGCCCCCC